>JALLBE010000050.1:0-27500 GCA_036939795.1 Thalassiosira mediterranea
TTTAGTGGTCGACCAGTAGGATTCTTAGTGGTCGACCACTAAAATACATACTCCCGTAAAAAATGCAAACCCCAACTTCTTTTTAAAAGAAGATCAATAATTAATTTTTGGGGGATAATCAACGGGAGAACGCCAAAAATATAATCGTCAAGAATATTATTTTCTACATAAATACCATATCGAAAAACTAATTATATTCACCCCTGGTCATAATCCTTCCTTCTTCTTCCATCGTCCATCGCTGCTTCCATCTCCATCACGGATCTCATTTTTTCTCAGCAGCACCACCCCAAGATGGCATCGTCACGTCGGTTCCCCGTCCTATGCGGAGGCCTCCTGCTCTCCGCCCAAGCCGGCGTCGTCCGCGGCTTTCAAGCGTCCGGTCGCCTCCCGGGCCGACGGCCCGTCTCCTCCCTGAACAACGGGCCCCTCGTCGACCTATCCGAGGACGCCCCCCGCGACATCGACACCATGCAACAATGGGCGTACAACTGCGGCGTCCAGCACCACGAGGGGATACACCTCACGAGCTACGACAACTGGTTCGACATATTCGCGGCAACATCGACCGACATCCCCGGCGGGACGTGCGTCATGTACGTCCCCGCCAACATGTGCCTCACGTCCTACGGCGGCCTCCAGGAGTTCGGCCAGCAGGAGGACGCCGAGAAGCTGATAGGGAGCCTCGCGGGATCGGATCAGTTCCCAACCTTCTACCTCTTCCTGAAGGTCCTGGTGGAGTATGAACGGGGGCAGGATTCGCCGTGGTACTACTGGCTCAATTCTTTGCCGAGGGTGTTCAACAATGGAGCGGCCATGACGCCCTCGTGTTACGATTGTCTTCCACCTCTGGCCGCCAAGTTCTGCATGGAGGAACGGATCAAGTTCACGAATTACAAGCAGGCTTTGAAGAAGGTGGATTTTGTGACCGAGGACGTCCAGAATGACGAGGAGCTACTGAAATGGGTGTACAATGTTGTGGAAACGAGGGGCTTGGATGTGGGCGGGGAGAGCATCATTATTCCAATGGCAGATATGGTGAGTTTGATGGCCAGGTTTATACGCTTTCATACTCCATGAGTCTCTTTCATCATGACATTGACTATCGCTACCATGTATGTTTACATTCAGTTCAACCATGGGAGTTCGGGACATGAAGTTGAGATATCGTATGATGAAGAGGGGAGCTGTGTAGTATATACGACAGGAGATGTGCCAGCCGGGTCGCCCCTGCGGCTGTCGTATGGCGAATATTACGAGACTAATCCATCCGCTTCTTTTGGTGAGTATCGTACAGCGCTAGTCTGCAAGGAAAACCCAATGGTTTGTTACTGCTGAAACTTACCTATTTCCCAACATGCATATTGTAGCGAGGTACGGCTTTATAGATGAATCGTGTCCCTCGACCTTCTGCAAAATGATCGACATAAAGCCCAGCACGGAGCTGCGCGACATTGGCCTTTCCTTTTCTCGCATGCTCTTCTACAAAGACACCGGAGAAGTGAGCGAGGAGGTGTACGATGTCCTGCTTTACCAGATCCTGGCGGAGAAGAACTGGCAGGAAAAGAGCGAATTCTACAACGCCTGCATGAACGGGGATGGCGCGACGAAGGCCGCATATCATGAGTCATACTATGGGGAGACTATGAGCAGACTGAAGGCGCACGTCGATAAGTTCCTGGAAGAGCTGGACAAACTATCAGAAAAGGCATCAAAGAAGGACATTGACAAAAACCCGAGGTTACCCCTGATTTACGCACACAATGAGTTCGTGAAGCGGACATTTTTGAGGGTGAAGGAGAAGATTGATCCCATCGTTGCGCAGACTAGTTATATATGAAGTGTTAGGCATTCTTGCACTGCAAACAATGAAGTGGCAAAACATTTTGATACGGTTGAAAGACGGTGCGCAAGTAGAAATGATTCAAGCATGCAGGATGCCTTTGCATGTATGGAAAAGAGTGCCAAATGAGGGGATCATTATGCTTGAACTACTCATCATTAGACGCTTCATACACACCATTGGTACCATGTTTGTCGTGGCAAAAAATAAAATTGTACATCACACTACTCTCCACTTTCCGACCGTCTCAATGCCGCAATGAGTATCCGGATCCTATTTGTATAATCTGAAAGATCCATCTCCAGCCATCTCTCTAATTCTCTCCTGACCTCATTCTCGTCAACATCTTGGCGATCTAGGAATCCCCCCCCAAGGTATGTCTGCCCTGGTCCTGTGACAAGACAGCTGACATATCCTTGAATAGTCTCAATGCAGCAAATATCGACTCCAGATTCTAGTTGGTTCTTTGCTTGCCTTTTCGTGAAAGTCTGAACACAAGTGCGCTCATCTGATTCGTCAACAGTGATGAAATCCTTCGAACAAAGCTTGAAACCAAGCTCAGTCAAAGTATTGTAGGCATTCAGCTGTATCATCCGCTTACCCGATACAAAGCAATCACTGCAGGGCTCTTCCTCCCGACTTACAAGACAGTCATAGACGTTGGGGTCTCGTGGATTGCCTCCACATGATATGAAGCATTTCAATCGTTCATATTGATCATCCTCGAACAACATAACTGAGCCAGCGTCGGTCACATAGTCAGGAGGACACATCAAATTGCAATATGAATGCGCCATCACTTCGTTCATGATTGCATTTGTCATTATTTCATGAGCACTTTCCTCATCGCGTGACCGCACAATCCGTGTGATGTTTTTGAACTCAATACAAGGGAGGTCGTCTTTATCCAACATGAGCACCTGAGAAGGTGGAAGAGATGTACAAATCATCTCACATATTTGACAGGGCACGTCATCTCGATAACTGTCGATCTTTGGTACATTTTTCCATGCACAACCATTTGGAATTTCATCAGCATGTTTCTGAGGAAGTAGCCCGTGGAATATAACTTCTGTGGAAAGCTTAGCTGTTCTGTATCCACTGCAAACAGATTGGATTAAGGATGCCCACTTAGAATTTGAGTTTGGTTCGTCGTAATCTTCCTCCCGCAATACATTATAGGGAAGAGAGTTGTAACCTGGAGGAGCATCAATCATGCATTTGAGAAAACAACATCTCAACTTGGGAAGATTTGATAGGAATGGTACAACATTTTCCATAGCTGAAAGATCCAGGTGAAATCCACCAGGATCCAACTCCTTTGTCACGTAAATGTCAACACTCGATACGTTGGCGAATCTTTTCACTGCAGCCGGCGCAACGTCCATGCTACGTCCATCTCGTACCCGCAAAACTTGCACCCTCCGTGTCATTTCATGAAGGAAAAATCTGTTGGCAGAAAGACAGGTCAACTGCTCATCGAAGTATAGATATCGGAATACGTTCGTCCATAACTCCGCCGGTAGAGAGCCCTCTGCCGCCGAGGCTGTGGCCTCAGCAGTCCCTGCGAATGCCTCCTGGCGCCGCCTCTTCATGGCGTGAGCGCTGCGCAGAGGTATTTCTAGTAAGTGACGCGAGAGGTCCAACCGACGCAACGCAATAGTTCTACCAGGTGGGTGTGCAACTGGTAGCCACGGCGACTGGCGACGATACGCTACGATATCGCCTCGGTCTGCCTGCTCGTGCTTCGATGTGGCGGAAGGAGCGAGGAGCTGTGAGGAGTGAGGAGCGGTGAGCAGTGAGGGCGCTGGTGGTAGGAGAGCACCTACAATACGAGTGCTACGAGTTGGTGGTGGAGCGTGGAGAGTGGAGACACGAGACGCTGGATAGGGAAGCTGGAAGCTGGGGACTGCTGACTGCTGGGGACCAGGTTCTGACATTTGGCGCGCCGTATCTGTTACTGGTTCCCACGTGACGGGAACGCACAAAGAATAAAAGCAAGGACGGACACGGACTTGGACGGACGCAAAATCCGCCAACTTCCTGCATGCCATAGCCCGTAGTCAAAGCGGGAGCAAGGGCTATCATAACGCTCGTACCTTGTGAAAGATCTTCTTCTCCCTTGGTAGGTAGCTTATCACGAACATCACGTTCATGTCGATGAATGCTGAATGCAGTAGTTGCGATAGAACTTGAACAACAACTTGTTTGCTTGGTCGCACCGTACAGCAAGCCTCCAAGAAAGCACCCACGCTTGTGCATCGAAAAATCTATCATTTATCTGTGATCTTAGTGCTCCTTTAACGATCCATCCTTCCAACTGTATTTCAACTCCTTCGACGTGCTGCCATCGGCGTCGGCGGCGTCCTCGAACAGCTCGTGCTCCGCATGTACCATGTCCGCCAATCCTTCTATCGGAACCATCGTCGCCAGCTCTCCATCATCGTCTAGGAACCACGTACTCCTCAGCACCTGACCGTTGAGGGAAAATCTGACCCAGTGTCTACACGCCTCGCTGCCGGACGCGGCTCCGGCCGCATTATTATTTTCGCCGCATTCCTCCTCCTCCCGAATGAGCTCCGCCTTGAACGCGCTCCCGTACTCCGGCCACTCCGCCGGCTGCTCGAGCTGCAGCACGCACAGCAACCCTATCAGCGTGGAGTCGTGGGCGCTGTAGATGCACAGCCATGGCTCCTCTCCATCGCCCTCTCCATTGACGTCGGTTCCAGTTTCCGTACATTTCTTTCGCATGTTCTCCACCAGCCCGTCGGCAAACTTCCACATGGCCGCACGCGCCAACACCGGGTGACGCAGATTTTCGAACCACCTCCACGCCACATGCTCCGACACGGATTTCACGTCGTCCTCCGTGAGATTCGACGGCAGCAGCTCCCGCGAGTTGAGGCAAACGAGTATCTCCGCCAGCTGCGCCCACGCCAACGGCGCCCTCTCGGCCGACTTCTTGGCATCGTCGTCCTTCTCTTCTCCGATTCCGAACGATATGCCGTGCGCTCCCTCGCCGAGGTATTCCCTCAGCGCGTCGGTTATTCTGTGCGCCATCTCCTTCAGCTTGAACTCCCTCTCCACGAGGTGCGGTCGCTTCGACAGATGACTCTCGAGGGACAATTGCTCCGCGGTCTGACGGGGCTGCGGATCCGGAATGAAGTACGTGTTGGTGTGTCGCACATCGATCTCGATGTTGCTCGCATCGTCATCATCGGTTCCTTCGTTGGGATTCGCGTCGGGAAAGAGACCGGTCAATACTCCCTGCACGCTCTGTATCGTTCGAGGGAAATCCGTGGACATGACCCTCACGCGCGACGGATGCAGCGGCTCGTTCGGGGTGAACAGCCTCCCTCGATTGACGAACGGATGATCGCCCTCGCTCTTGTCGTCGTCTGCGTCGGAGTGGTGCTGCAATTCCTCCCGCAGCCTCTCCCCCAGGCTGATCATCTGCAACAATCCCATCATGGTCAGCTGTCCGAACGGCCCCCGTCCCGCCGCCAGATGTTGGTTGGGAGTCCATCCCTCGGGCCGTACCAACTCGGTGCCGCGCGCCACGCCCTCCAACACGTGAGGTCCGGGCAACTGATCCGCCCAATACCTCTCGTCCTTCATGGGCGTGATGGGGGAGCGATCGCCGTGGCGGTGTACGACGTGGACCTGACGAATGCGGAGGCGGGAGGTCGGGAGGGGGGATTTGAATGAGGAGGCTGCGGCGAGGGCCGCTGCCAGAGACAGCGACAGCGCCGCGAGACAGGAGGGCAGGAGTATCGACCGCATCCTTGAAACGAACCGACGAGGTCGAAGAGATTATGAGCTCAGAGCTCACGCACCCGGAGCGGAGTTGAATGACGAATGAACGCGCAGGGGGGGCACGTTTGATGAATTAGGTATATATAAATTTAGTACTTAAAAGTGGAAATTAATTTTCATTTATTTATTTATACATTTAAACTCAAAATTTCATGAATAAAATGTATTGGAGATAAATATGAAATTAATTTTGGTAGTAGCTAAGTGACTGCTGGAAAGTGAATCTTCGTAGATAGATGCGTCGTTTTTGCGGTCGCCCACAAATGTTAATGCAGAAAACTCGATTTCAGGTATTTGACAAGAATAAAAACTAAGTTTTCTGATAAAAAGTGACTGATTATGAAATGTTTAAATTGGGTCATGCCGCGCCTGCTTCGAAGCTCACCAGTTGAAAATAACATGATATTTAAAAATTCGAACCTGATTTTGATTAGGTTTTCCCCATGGAAAACCTAATCAAAATCCTCGAAAGAACGTAACATCGTACGATACAATACCATACTCCGCACATCCAATTATTTGTGCCTGCTCGTAGCTAAGTGACTGCTGGAAACTGGAAAGTGAATCTTCGTACCTAGACGCGTCATTTTTGCGGTCGCCAACAAATGTTCACGCAAAAGTAACGTAGGAAATGGTATGACTGTTGGCTAAGCGCCATTTAAAAGGTGGCAAATATCTTGCAAAAACCGCAACAACCAACAACGAACAACGAAGACATTCATACCATGACCACGACGGCATCGTCGGCCCGTGAGGCCGCGGCGCCGCCTCCAGTGGCATCGGCGCCGAAACGGAAACGAACCGGGTCCACCTCCCTGGCGGCGAGGTTCCAGATCATCTTCCTCGTCGCCTCGATCACCCTCTGGTCGGGGACCTGGTACATGATTTCTAGGGCCGAGCTGGCGATATCGTCGTCGTCATCCGCCGGGCGGGGACCCAACCGAGCGTCCTTCTTCGATCAGGGCCCCTCCTCCTCGGACTGCGTATCATCTACTAACGGCAACCTCCCGAGCAAGAAGCAGCTATTGCGGCAGATCGCGTCGACCGATGAGATCACGCGGCCGTACCGCCTGCTTACCATCGCGATCGACAATCGACACTCCTGTCCGGACCTGTGCACCTTCGTCCACCCACTGCTCCCGCCGTGGGTACGTTACAGGCAGTTGCACTTCGAGGACGAGGTGGACCTCGCAAATAAGCTGAGGGACGATCACGGGCACGTCATTGTGGTTGCACGGACGAACATAATCAACATCGCCAATTGGGCCGTGGGGAGGCGGAATGGCAACTTTACCGCACCCGATGGCGAGGTGCCCTCGACGGGCCTATTTCACAATGCCGACGAAAGGTTTCACAAGGGAGAGATCGTCAGAGTTTACGATAAGTTCGACTACGTGCTGCGCCAATATTATCGGAGGGACGACGATGGCAAATTCCACGGGTACGCATTGCACGCCCTGGGAAACCACACCTGCGGGAGGACGCAACAATCCTTGCCCATCTCGGAGCCGGACCATGGGCCGCGATGGGGAATACACTACGTCCCCCTGAACGCCCACACGGTAGACGTGCAGCTCCTGCACCATCCCACGGCGAATTATCCCATATCGTTGCGGCCGAACAACTGCTCCTTCATCGGACGTTCGGACGTAAAACGATCGCTGCACGAACGCGAGGCGATGAAGACCGCCGTGGAGGAGCACGGATCCGAAATGAACTGCAAGATAACCTTCACGGGGGCGTTCGCGTCCGGGAATTCCAAGTTCGAATATCTGAACTACGACATAGGTCGAACGAAGATCGGGCTGAGTCCTAGGGGGAGCGCGATCGAGACGCATAGGCTGGCGGAATTGCTGCGCATGGGGGCCGTGCCGGCGATAGTTGCCGAGGATTACCTGTTCGCGACGTTTAGGAGCGTGCCGGGAATCATCGCGGAGGATTGGCCGGGGGTGGTGCGCTCGATGAGGGAATACTTGGCGGAGGAACGGGAGGTGCTCGCCGATAACGAGGCTTCGGGAGGCGACCGAGTGAGCAAGTTGGAAATGCTGAGTCGGGAGGGGACCAAGTATCGGTCAGATCTGGAGGCGTGCATGATGGCGGACATGGATTTTATATTGAGGGGCGCATTCGGGTTATTGCGCGACCAGCCTCTCAAGTGAAGTGAAATTATGTGCACTTGGTATTGTAGCTCGTGTTCTAGCCCTGATGGCTTCTGCACACTACAACAACCCTTGAGTAGCGATAAAGCGGTTCTCGTGACAGACTGATCGAAAATTCGGCCCTTGGCTCGAGCCAACACAGCCTTGAAGTGCAGGAAAGCTTTGTGCACGAAGGGATAAAATTCGAGTACATGCCTCGTATTGACGGAGTACAATACTCCATATAATGGTCAAGTAGTGGCATGAAACATTGCTACGTTGGCATCCCGAACCCCACTCTGACGCCTCTTGGAACGTGCTGGAAGCAATCGGAACGTCGAAGGCGCGACGCAAGAAATCGAAAACAGACGGTTCTCATCTCCTTTGCCCACAAGCAACTGAACCGTCGTTTACATCATATTTTCATAGCAACGGGGTCAGATACGCATAAAATATCTTCCATCTACACTGAGAACATCTGTTATGTCTACACTTTTGACCTTGAGTAATCACTCCACAATCGACAAGGCTGCGGTTGGCAGTGGTGCCAAGAAGGAGGGCTACGATTTTGGCCTCCTTGCCACTGAAATCCACGAGCTTGGTCCATTCATTCACCCACCCTGTCCAAATCCAGGTATCCAGCTTCCTGCCGTTTTGCTCGTGCTCAACATATTTGTAAACATTGGCACCTCACGTTGCAAATTTGTCCAAACTTAGCCCCGCTTGGATTGTTCGGCTTTGGGCTCACCACAGCATTGCTGCAGGTGAAGCATACTGGGCTCGCTGGGGACACCCAAGAAGACGGCAAAGCAGTGGAGAATCTTGTTTGGGGTAAGCAAAATATTGCAGAAGTCTGATGCCAAACACTATGCAGCATGGTACCAGGATTAACCGATAGGACTTCTTTGAAGGGTTCGCCTTCTTTTTCGGTGGGTTGCTTCAGGCAAGCGATTTCCATTGCTGTGCATTGTATTGTACATATTCAGAAATGCTTCGTCATTCATCACATGACACATGGTGTTTTTGACACAGGTAATCGCTGGCATTGTAGAAGTAAAACGGAACAACATCTTCGGCTTCACTGCATTCTCTGCTTACGGGGGATTTTGGCTCAGTCTAGCAATGGCTCACGCATTGGTTGATGACAATGCAGCCGTTTTGTTCAACCAGCAGGCAGTCCAAGCCGTGTTGGCATTAATGGGCATCTTCACTTTCATCATGTGGATGTGCACATTGCGGATGAATGCAACAATATCCTTGTTGTTTTTCTTACTCGCGTGTACATTTTTCCTCCTTGTTGGAGGAGTCGAGAATGAGAATGCTGACAAAGTTGCAGGGTGGGTAGGAATGGCAACGGCCGCGACCGCGTATTGGCTTGGAGCTGCTGAGCTGATCAACGACATACTTGGCGGCGGCCATCAGATTATCCCGCTTGGAAACTTCCAGTCCAACAAGTTCATGTTTGGTGGCGGTGCCCATGTTCCAGGAAGGACACAGAGCGAAGGGCAAAGACTGGCACTGAAACATACAAGAATGAGCGGCATAAGGCGCGGAAGCTTGCCTCCGAATGCTGAAGCGCAAAAGGGTAACATCCCACCGGAAGTAATAGACGTTGAAGTTGGAGGCACGTCTAAATAAAGTCAATCATTATAAGGAAGCTTGCTCTGTGATGAGAAGGCGACATGAACAAGAAGACTACATCAACTTGGCCAAACTTTATAACTGTGCAAGAGTTCTGTTGCTGCCCAAATTGTACCATATTGTACTACATATTGGAAATCCACCTTGGTTGAGAACGGTTCCATAGCAATATCTAATGACTGACGTTGCCCCCACCAACACTTTCAAATAATACTTAGCGATCAGAATATCCCACAAAGACAAAAACTGAGTGGATTCCATGTGTTAATGAATGGAATATTGTCCCACACGTGGTCCTCCTTTGGTGCGCCATTGCTAGCACCCTGGTCACTCGCACCAGCGGTGGTGCCCTTCGTCTTGTCATGGATTGTCATTACCTCGACATTCATTTCGTTCAATGTCCCTTCAATTGCTCGCTTCGTCCGCGTCATCGAAGTTGTCATCTGTCTCATTGCAAGTTCGTCGTCGTTCCCAGCGATAATGCTCTCCTCGCATCTCTTGGACAATTAATTCTCCAAGCCATGCCATAACGGCTCGACGTTAACCATGGCGAGATGCCCCGGATAATCCTCGTATTCGAACGGCCGGTTGAACGTGCATATGTCACGGAGCAACATCCCAAGAGAGTGGGTGTCCGTCTCAACACCCCGCAATCTGGTTACAGTCTGCCGGATGAAATCTTTCTCCAAAGGGCCGAGTCTCGAGTGAAGGTACCTGTCATTGTCAATTATGCAGCGATTGCCTTCGGTGGAGCTGTCGCTGTCGGCGTGGACTGGAGGAGGTGGACCAGTCCTTGAGCCAGCACGACGTGGGTCGCTTTTCTGGCGTACATCCTCAGGCTCGTCACGAGCTTCCTCCACCGTCGCCTTCTTATCCTTTCGCTTGAGACCATTTCTGATGCTTGGCACACGCTGGAAGGACGGGATTCTAATCTTCATCGACAATTCTTTACCAAGATCAGTTGACCTGCTGCTCTTCTTCCCACCGCTAATTTTACTCCTCTTTGACGAGTTTGATCGTACGCTGGAATCGTCGCTGATGTCTAATGTCATCGTGTTGCTGTAGCGCTCGGCATCGAGCCCGTGTTCCACCAACTCGTCGCGAGCTTCGCCTATCGCTGCATTTTTCTTCCCCCTGATGCTCGGCACTCTAGGGAACAACGGGATCCTATTCTTGAGTGATCGTTGTTTTGACAGTTTTGTTGGGCCAGCGCCAATCTGCGATGCCTTCTTCTCGCCGCGGCCCTTCCAACTTCTTCTCGATGAAGTCGATCGTTGGCTGCTGTCATCGTCGTATTCTATTTTCCTTTGCTGCAACACCCTCATATTGGGATAGGATTGATAACGGTGGCGGCGGCCTCGTGCTTTATGCGTCTAGAAGTCTTCACCCTCCAAGAAGCAAAGCATGATTGAAGGACGGTGCCTCCTCCGGCGGAGCATCAGCTGACGCCTCCTTCTCTCCTCTCTCCCGCCAATTCGAGGAGGTCTAACGCAGATATTCAAAAACATATGTACCGGTAGCCCTACATACATACGTAGAACTATATTATTTCCTACATAGTATATCGATAGATATTATGTCAAAAACGGGAAATCAGCGAATTCGACTTCCCTCCATCGGGAAAGGCACCACGCTCATACGATACCTGATCTCTCCCAGCGCCGCACTGATGCATCCCCAGATGCATCCACCCGCCCCTTCGGCCGTGAAGAGACGCGAGATAAAGGACTACGTATGGTATTTACGGGCGAAAGAAAACCAATATTGGCCAAGAATCACGCGTAGCGAGCGGTCGAGTGCATGAAATCCGTCCCTGAACACCGTCCCCTCTAATCGAGAACAAATCTCATTGGCTCCTGAGGCAGACCCAAAAGTTGACCATAACAATTGGTGGAAACAATATTTATCATGACATCCCTGGTATCAGTGGTTTCTTCCGGCTCTGCCGCCGCCGGCGGCGAGGCTCCCAGCATCGCCACTTCCATGGCGCCGTCTATTAGTGCGAGCAGCAGCAGTAGTGGCAGCAGCTCGGCTGGAGGGAGTAGTAGAGCATCGAGTAGCATCGCGAGCAGTGTCGCCAGCGGCGCCGCGAGCAGCACTGTCAGTAGCGTGGCGAGCAGTGCTGTCGGTAGCACCGTGAGT
Organism: Thalassiosira mediterranea; assembly: GCA_036939795.1. NCBI lineage: Eukaryota > Bacillariophyta > Thalassiosirophyceae > Thalassiosirales > Thalassiosiraceae > Thalassiosira > Thalassiosira mediterranea. Next base: position 11,581 of record JALLBE010000050.1, read on the forward strand.
AGCCTTGCAAGCAGTGTCGGCGTCGCACGTGGAAGAGGTGGTCGCCGGTCGAAGAAGAAATCAAAGTCGAAGTCAAAGAAAAACAAGGAGAGTAATATGGATGATGTTGCGGCGATGCAGCACTTGCGTAACATGGTCGAAAGGGTGGTGCTGGACCAAAACATGCCGCCTGAGGAGCGGCAGAGGAAGCTGGTTGAGTTCCAGACGTTCATGAAGGAGGCTGAGGAGTCTCTTCACTTCAACGACAACAAGAAGAATTCAACGGACGATCCTCTGGGATTGTTGAATTTCAATCCCGCTGAGGTTGAAAAGAATATTGGTGGAGGGAAGAAGAAGAAGGGTTGGCTAAAGAAGCGTCTGCTTGGGAAAGATTCAAGTATCAGTAAGCAGCAGAAACAGGTGCAGCAGCAACAAGAGCAACAGCTAAAGCTGGAACAAGCACAGCTGCTGAACAGGAAGAAGCCTGGCTTCTTCGGTGGAGCGTTAGAGACCCTTGAGGAGGTCCAGGAGGACTCTCGCAGCGAGGTTGAGACGACTACCTCAGGGGCAGCCCCCGGTGCTGCATCTCCTACACGTGAGGGACCGCCAGCGATTATGGAGGAAGACGATGACGCCACGGCGACCGACTCGATCATTGACGCGCGCATTGCCAACTCGGAGAGCTATGCGGCATCCATCTGCTCCCTCCGGTCTCTGAACACTTTCGAGAAGGATTTCATCACCAACATTGTCAACGAACAGCAAGCACAGAGCTGTGAGATATCTGTGAGTACCTTTGAGGAGGACTTCATCATGAGGCAGGCTCAGGCGGCAAGGGAAGAGGATGACACTACTTTGGGTGGTTCGATCCAGCCCATCGCAAGCGAGACCACATTTGAGAAGGATGCCCGGAGCTTGTTGACGCCGATGGACGAGAACGTGGGGGCTCTGCCACCAATGATGGTGGTGACCCGCTCCTCCCACCATAGTGGAAAGTTCAACGGAGGCGAAGAGAATGACGGCGATGATCTTACTGTTGGTACCCTTGATCACCAGCAACCGTCTACTCAGGCTATCTTTGATAACGTCGCCCGCACCGCTGGACCTGAGGCACTGATGAGTGTTGATTCTGGTGCTATTAGCGTTTCAACCTATGAGAAGGACGCAGCTGCGCTGAATGCGTTGGCAGCAAAGATTGGGAGAAAGCCCTCCACCAGGGCCGATGCTGTGACCAGTGGGGTATTTGCAACAGCAGATGACAGGATTGGAGGGACGTTTGAGCCAGATGCAGACCACACTTGGCAGGGAGCGCATGGAGGGGCACATGGTGTACCCAGAACTGTTGACAGTGGGGAGCTGTCAGTGTCTACATTTGAGCAGGATGCTGGGGTGCGAAGTGAGAAACCCATTCTGAGTCCGATTGCGGAGGAACAGCCATCGATGTCACAGGCACCTATTGGGGCGGCACCAAGCACCACGGCGTTCGAGGATGACACAGTAGCCCCAGTCAATAACCACGACAACAATCCAGGATGGTTCAACATTGGAGCAATTCTCACCAGGCCATCAAAGGATGTCAGCATGGGCACCTTTGAGCAAGACATGACTGGCAATAATATCAATGGCGCAGTCTCCCAAGCTACCACCATGCCTACTGGATTGAGTCCCGCTGCACGCGCAGAGGCAGCGGCGGTGGAGGCAGCTTCTGTGCAAAAGATAAGCCCTCTTGTTGTGGAACTCTCTCCCGCTGCAATCGACAAGGGTATCAAGGCCAATGGAAGGGAAGGCAGTATCTGGGGTAGGCTGCTGTGTCAGTATGGTCTCTAATTTCAGGGCGCCAATGACTTGAATAGGATTAGGGAACGGAAGATATGCGCAAGCGACTGAAAGGAATGTCTATTTCTGTCTGGGACTTGAGATATACCAAACACAAGTGGAAGCTTCAGGCAATAACCTGATGCATAGTAGTTGATTAATTTTATGTTGATTTCGGGGCAACAGGACTTTAGTAAAGACTCACAAATCTCCAACGTCTGTTGAAGGGATCGTACACTAGGAATTATGAGTTGTTTCGTCTAATAGAGTCTCGGGAATAGTGCCTATGAACTATGAAACCTGTTGCTGCTTTTCGAGCGCCATGCGCTTGTCGGCCCTCTCTTCCCTCTTTTCCTGCTGTTCGTCGGCAATCCACTGCCGAGTGAGACGCCCTGATACCCACCCAGTCTGATCACCAGCCTGCTCGGCATCATGTCTCTCCCCTCCGAGTTCCTGTTGCTGCTGCTCCATGATGATATCGGTCAAGCACTGGTTGTCCTCCACGAAGAGTTCCGATTGTTCCCTGTACTGCCTTTCGAGTTCCTCCAGAACAAGCGTGTACATTGGACACATGGCCCTATCCTTCCCGGTTCGCGCCAGGATGTTCTGATAGGGCTCGTAGGTCGCCAGACGGTGCACTGGGCTGAGGACCTTATTCAGCTGCATGAAAGTAACGTGCGTCGCCCACTCGTCGGCCTGATCAAAAATGTGCGTGCAGTACACCACAGAAGCACCACGGGCCTCACACTCCTTCGAGAGGTAGTCGAAGAAACGCTTCCTGGAGAATATGTCCAGATCGGCCGCGAACTCGTCGATGATGCAGAGCTGGAAGGGCCGCAACAGCTTGATCATCATGCGGACCTTCTTCCTCTGCCCGTCGCTGCACTCGTGCATCCTCCAGTTCAGGTTGATCCCCAACACGCGCACTAGCTCGTCCCTACGCTCCTTGAATTCCTCCTGCCACTTGGCCATCATTTCGGACGCGGGTGTGTCCATCGTGTACGGGCACATGCCCTCGAAACCCGTGCGACGACGCTTCCACGTCCCACCGAGGTAGGCCACCCCGTTGAACTGATCGTTGGCCTTGGGCTTGCCGTTGATGCTGAACTTGTCGCTCGTCATTCCCATGAAGATCTGGCCGGTGAGGATACGCAGTAGCGTGCTCTTGCCCGCTCCGTTGGCGCCCACCAGGATCACCTTCGAGTTCGGCTCGATTACGCAGTTGAGGCCGACGATGTTGGGATCCTTTTTCATGTCGTAGGAGAAGGTGAGGTTGCGTATTTCAACGGGGAGGACGGCCACAGGCTCCGCCACCACATGATCGTCCATCTTCTTTTCTTCCTCCATGGTTAAATTGCAGCGCGGCTCTAATATCGGGCAGAGGTGGATCGGTGGAATGGATTTATGACTCTACTGAGGGCCATTGCCATTATGTACTCCAGTTTCATTCTTTGTTGGTCTCGTCGGCTCGATCGGCGGCGCCGCCGCCGCGCCGGGGAAGGGCGGAGACGGGCGGGAGACCACTTTCACGCTACGCTTTGTGGCATTTTGCTGGATGACTCATCGCAAAAGTGTACTGACGGACTATCATGATTTGGTATCGTACGTAGGAACAGTTAGAGATACAGGAACGTGACAGTCAATAACATGATTGCTGACACACAGTGCTCTTTTGTCAACGCTGTCACTCATCACAGTTGGGCCTTGACCTCTCACAGGCGGCGGTTGAGTGGTCAGGGCGGGGGGTGAACGAGGGACGCGAGACCGACAGGTGGGTGCAAGGTGGGGGGATTAGTGGTGGAGCAACACAGGCAGCATCAATCTGGATCTCAGCAGTCTCCTACTACCTACATACCAACTGTATGGTTCTACAAGATGCACCTGCACGCATATGCCTTCGTCACAAACAATATGTACGAAAGTACGTCGAGTGCGTACTGCATGAACCTGGATGTTGAATGCCATGATGCAACTAGCATGTCCAAAGAGATGTAATGATTCACTTTCATGTGAGGATGACACACATACACCATCCGAGGATGCAGGTCTCTGTTGAGGCAACTCACACAGGAAGCGACGAAACAGTGTAACGAGGAAGTGGGAGCTGAGGAACTACAGACTGCCACATTGACAGAGTCAGAACTCTGTGTGTGACAGTTAAATCTTGTAGTAGCTTTTGGTATATGACAAAGGGGCTTTCAGGAGATAATATCGTAGCCGGAAATTCAGCCCGTCAAACAGGTTGACAGTCCCTGGGTCGGCTAACAGCACCATGTTCCATCATTATCCAGGTGTGCATCAATCCTCACAGTGCCAAGACGACCTTGAGATTGACACTTATGTTTCTTGTGATTTATTTTGCAAGTGCCCATCTTTCCCCCATGTACAAACTAGCGTATCGCAAGAGGTCGTATCGCAAGAGATCGTATCTCTGTTGATCGCCCTCCTCCCCCTAATCCCAGGTATCAATGATACCATCCATACCACGATCCCATCAGTTCCCCTCAATGACCCATAAGTCATCATGTCATATTTACCTCAGGAACTCCAGCTCGTCGTCATTCAGCGTCTTCCTCTTCTTGTTCTTCAGCAGACTCTCATACTTTCCTCCGGTGTATTCAGCACCCAACTGCGTCACGCTGTTGTAAACCACCTTGAGATCCTTCTCGTACAGCAGCGGCTTGCTTCCGTACTTCTGCACGTAGCTCTGCGCCGTGGGAAGGTCCTTGGAGAGGAGGAATCCCTTGATCCACGAATATTGCGTGGAATCGGAGGTGACCTTGGACAGGTTCTTGAGGGCGGAGGAGAGGTCCGGCTTTTCCCCCGAAACGCGCTTCCCGAAGCGATCGTCGGCCGTACCAAAGGTATCGGCGATGTACCACCCATCGTCCCCGGACACGGTGTAGGATTCTTCGTCGTCGTCCATGCCGTCCTTGGCCAGTTCGGCCTCGATGTCCTCGTCGCTCAGCTTCTTAAACTCGGACATGCGTCCGATTTTACCAGCCTCGCGGAACTTGGGTTTGGAGGACTCCTTCCACGATCCCGCCGGCGTGGCCTTCTCGATGGAATCGACGCTGAGGAGACAACCCAAAAGGGCGGTCATCTCGCGCTCCGTCAATCCCGCGGTGCGGAATACGTCCGCGACGACGTCGTTGCCGACGTCCCCGGTGAAAAGGTTGAGGGGTGGCATGGAGGATGGCACGGGCGCCTTCTGGGCAGCATCCGTGCGTCCCAGCTGCGTGGGCAAAACGGGTCCCCCCACCGCGTTCACGGCCTCGGCACCCGCCAATGCGACGGCATCCGCGATGGTGATGCTGCTCAGCTTTTTGAGGTTCTTCTTAGCCTCGATGAGGACCTCGGCGCATTCCTGCAACGCCTTGGTGTGGGCGTCGGTGTCCTTCGACGAGATGACGGCCTTGATGATGCTTCCGTCCGGTCCTCCCTGGTTGGTGGCGGTGTCGAACGACAGGGAATCGAGGAGGGCCAGCTCGAGGAAGTAGGGAGTCAGCGCGGGCTTTTGGAGCAGCGCGCGCCTCACGGACTCGCGGAGACTGTCGACGGCCGACACGCGGAGCTCCTGATCTCCGTACATGGCGGGGTCGAGGTAAACCCGAGCCGAGGCGGGGGAGGGGTCGGCGACGACCACGGAGGCCATTCCGGCGAGGGCGGCGACGCCCTCGGCGAGGAAGGCGCGTCGGTCGCTCTCCTCGGCGGCGGCCATGGAGAGCGCCGTCGAGGAAGATGATCTGCACGCCGAGGAAGGGCCGCACGAGAAGGCGGAGGCGTGGGTGGCCGCCAGGATGGCGATGGCCGTGGTGCGGACGAGGGTGTTCATGGTGTCGATATTTATTTGGATGCTGCTGATTATGAGTGACGGCTAGACCAACAACGAGCGTGCTTCATACGAGAGCTTCGTCAGATGATGAGGCCGGATGCATGGAGCGAGCGGATCCGACGGAACAGATGGCGCCGGAGCTTTGAGTCACATGGCCATCGCGGTGTCATCGTGTGATGTGTTTTGGCTTGGCGGGCTGGGCGGGGGCGGATTTTCCCTCAATCATTGGCGACTGACGACACTCACAAAAGATCGCGGAATCCGGAAGTACATATTGTACGTCATAGGCGAGATTATCTGAGGGTTAACCCGTAGGAGATTTTGATTGTCGCAAGTCGCAACGTGAAACCTCTCATCGCATGATATGTAGCAAAAATTTATTCCTTCATGAGATACGACTATTTTCCCGTGTCAATTACCTACTAGTTGATTCCTACGTATGATACGGGTATTTTCGCGTGCCTCTTCTTTTCCTTCGCTTCATACGAATATGACTATCAACTTTAATGAATAAAAATACCTCATAAATATATAGTTTTACATAATGTAAAGATAAAAGCTATGTTTGCGATAAAAATCAGAGTTTGTCCCCTCTCTCGACTGTAGTACGAGAAACCTTTAATTCTGACTTGCCTCCGGCATTCCGGCCGTGGGTGGCGATCTATCAAAGCCATCACATCAAGTCGCGCGAGGCATGCATGGCACCCACCTACGGCCAGTGGCACCCCTGCGCCTTCCCATGGCACTTTACCATCCATCCTGCATGGGATGGCTGGGCGGGGTGGTGTGCTGGGGTAGGCTGGGGTGTGCTGTCTCCTGGCTGTCTCCAAAGGGATGAACCGACAGGTCATGCGTGTACCTGCGTCTGGTGATCTCAGGTTAGTGTAATCAATATCTGGCCTGTGACGAGAGTCGTCAAGTCGAAGAGGACGGGCGGAAGCTGCATAGCTCCTCCGAGCAGCCACCAGAGAAGAACGGCCGGCTAGAGAGCGAGGGCGCTTCTCTTGAATTGAGGAGATCAACTTTGACTGATTTGGTAAACACGTAGCGCGCATGGAATCCGTCGAGAGTCGTATACGCGCATTGGAAATGATGTCAGAGCAGCCGGAGGGCCCGGAAAGGGCGACCTCGCGGTCTCCATCGCCAAGTGAGTATTTTTCTTCGGGAAATGATCAACCACAGCGTGGTATTGTCGCCGCAAGTGGACATCAGCACGAACGTAGTCTAACGGCATATTGTTTTCCTTTCGTCACTCACCGAAGGTCGTAAGCGACCATCGGGGATACCGAGAATTCCTTCCTTGAAGAGGAACACCGGCACGGGCTCTGTGTCGGACCAGGCCGAGGCAGCACGCCAGCAACTCGCGGAGAAGCTCGCCGAGGCGCAGGCAATGAATGAAAAACTTCAATCAGAAGTTGCTGGGCTGAGGGGTGGCAAATCTAAGACGAGCAGCGAGTACGAAGAACTCGAGAGCCGCTTCCTAGAGAACGAGAAGCTTCTCGCCGTCATGAGCGCGGGGAAGGAGCAGATCCAGCAGATGTACGATGTGAGTTTATTGTTTCTTTGTCTACACTGAAAAAATACCGTCTGGTATTCATAACCAATGATGCGCCTATCTTGTGGGCATCGCAGGAAATGGAGGGTCTGAACAAACAGATGCTCACAAACTTGGACAAGTGCAAGGACGACGCATCACAGGCCATCACGGGGCTGCATCAACGGTTAGTTAAGGCAGAGGAGGAATTGGCAGCTGTCAAGCTGGAGAAGGATTCACTTCAAAAGGATCTTGATGAAAAGTCAACGCCAGCAGTTGAATCCAAATCTGAGACCGATCTTAAGGAACAGAGAGACCAGCTGAACAAAAGGCTTGAGGAGCTGCAACGCGAAAATGAAATGCTCAAAGGCAATGAAAATGCCTTGTCTCGTGCCAGTTCGAGGGAGGAGAACCAGGCTGAATCAGAGAAAGAGCTCTTCGCTCAGTTGTTAGAGGTTGAACAAGAGAGGGACAAACTCGCGAAGAACGTAGAGCAACTGCAGTGGGAGAACGAAACTTGCACAAAGGAGATTGAGAAAATGGCTGAGTCTATCCGAGCCTCGAAGAGCAAATCTAACGTGTGGTGTCAGGAGAAGAGTGCTCTCACCACCCGCCTGCTCGAGAGCCAAAAGTCTCTCGAACTGACCAAGAAAGAGAAAGCAGAAGTCGAGGATTTCCTTGCAGAAACAGAACGCAAATTCATGAAGGCCCTGACCAAGGTCAAAAAGAAGAATGAAGACTTGGCGGACAAGAATTCAAGCTTGAATGACAGTCTACGTCTCACTGAGGAAGAAGTGAGGCTGGGCGATGTTGAGAGGGACGAGCTAAACAAGACCCTAGCCGAGACACAGCGAGATCTCAAAGCAGCGAACACTCTTCAAGAAAGCAACACGAAGATGTGGGCTGAAGAGAAGGCGACCCTGAAGACCAGCTTGGAAGAGTCTCAAAATCTAGCTCAAAAAGCTATTGAGAGCATATCCAGCAAGGAGGCTAAGCTGGAGAAGACGCTAACCGAGCTAACCAAGCGAGCGAGTGACCTTGAGAAGCAAAATGATGACCTGATTGACGAGAGGTCAAGTTTGCAGAAAAGCCTCCGTGAATCACAACAGTCGCTGGATAATGCATCTGATCAATTGAAGGAGATCGAGTCAGTAAAGGATGAGCTCGCCTGCCAAGTCAATGAGTTGAGGCAAGAGAACCAAGACTTCATTCAAGCCATCGAAGATTATGACTCTTCCATGGAAAAGAAGGATGCTGAGGAGCGGAAGATCTCAAACCAGTTGAGGGAAATAAGGCTAGTGAATGAAGCCCTATTGGATGAAAGGTCGGGTCTATTGGACGAACGGTCAAGTCTGCAGAACAATATATCCGAGTTGAAAGACTCAATGGATGCCGCGATGGATGACCTGAAGGCTATTGAATGTGAAAGAGTTCGCCTCAATGAGAAGGTTGATCAGTTGCAGCAAGAGAACGAGGCCTCTGGCCAGGAAGTAAAGGTCTTACTATCGCAGCTCAGTGAAGCAAAGGAACATCTGAAGAGCAGTGAACATTCCTGGGCAGAAGAGAGGGAATCGCTCACGGAATGTCTTGCTGAACATCAGCATGCTGTCGATGCGTATAAGAATCAGAAAGCAGAGTTAGATTGTATCGTGGTAGACATGCAACAAAGCAGTGAGTGCTTGAGCCTTGAACTCGAAGGATGTAAGACAAAGGTTGCTGCCCTGGGCAAAGAGAAGGAAGAGCTGAAGCAGTTGTTGCGTGAGATTCAACAAAGCAGTGCACGCTTGAGTCTTGAACTTGAAGGATCAAAGAAAAAGGTGACTAAGTTAGGGGTGGAGAAGCAAGAGATGAAGCGTTTGTTGAGTGAAAGTGAAAAGACAATTTTTATGCTAGCTAAGAAGAGAGCTACAGCAGAGAGCAAGGACTCTGATTCTCAAAAGGTGAGCAAGACGACAATTTATCGATCGTTTGTCTGTATCGTTAGTGCTTTGGTGCAATCATTCTAACATCCACCGTAGAAAAATATCGAGGATCTGAGTCTCAGGCTTCAAGATTCTGAACGCGAAGCAGCGATCATTCAAGCAGAGAAGGAGCAACTTCAATCTGCTGTGGAGGATTTGCAGCGCATGAACGAAGAGCTATCTCTAGAGGTTGACTGGTACAAGAACATGCAATCTCACAGGGAGCATGAGTGGAACACGGAGTCTTCTCTTCCATATGGGGAGACAGAGAGGTACGAGGAAGACGAGGAGGCGTGGAACGAAGAGGCTTCCCAATCTTCTTTGTCATCAGAAATGACAAGGTTACAAGCAAAATTTTTGGAAGAAAAGAAGGTGATGCTTGAGAAGCAGGAGGGACTGGAGAAAATGCTGAGGGATGCCTTTGAAGCGAACGCGTCGGAGAACAAGGAGAATTCTGAGACGACATCTTGGAAAGGCAGGCGATCGCTAGATCCAAAGCGCTTATCTTCTCCTTTGAGTCCTGGTGGCGCCCTGAGCCCCAGCGAGTGCCCTTACAGTTCCCACAGCTACCTACAAGCCAGCCCCAGGAGGCGAGTTGCCGTCGATCCCGACTGATTGCAGCTCATGTGTGGACGCCATACAGGCAAACCTGTGTGAAAATGTCTTCCTGCTATCGATGAAGTTTGTACAGATGTGTTGATTGATGTTATTTTGTTGCAAAAAATGTTAGGTTGATAATAGATGGATCCGATCCATTATCTATGTACGATATGCCGTGCTTTGATCCAGGCTCTGTGTGGGGCTGCGCCACAAAAAAGATTTAGACGCGGACAGACGTGTTTGAATTGATGTACTGTTGATTTGATAACAAATAGCAACGTATGATTTTCCAACATGAGGCAATCAAAGGATTTCTCGCCACTGTTGGAGTCTGCCTCAGACAGGTGTGGCTACAATACTATCATTATCCAAAAGGGGCAGGTTCTGTCACATATTCTGTGTCTCTGAGGTACGGCAATGTTCGTAGGTACTGAAAAAACGTAGCATTCTAGTTTATTGGTGCGGGGTCATAGCCTGGTCTTTTATCTTTGGGGCATGAACCTGACGTGATAGTGTCCCGGAACAGCCAAGCTGCCCATAGCATCGTTCGATGGGGACAGCCTTTCACGAAACGTGATCATCTCGAAAAATCAGGACACACCATTATCACTCGTTTTTTGAAGTCGAAGATATTATTGCCTCCATCAACATTGGGTCAAGTGGGGAAGATTGGTGCCAATTCGCAAAGATGACATCGGAGTCGATCGACGTTCGTTTCGTATCCTCTCCACAATGGCCTGATGTTGCGAGATATGGCAGCTCTCTAGCGTGCGATTGGGTCACAGCCAAACGACAGGGGTCTGTTGTTTCCTGCCGTGAAGGGAAGAATCCTTCGATTTCGTGCCTGCAGCTCCGAGCAACAATTCGAATCGACGTACGAGGTACGATTCCGCAGATATGAATTGGTTTCCGTCGAGAACGCCGATGGATGGAGTGTATGGGCTGCCACCCTTGCCCTGCCGCTTCGGATGGGCCTTCTTCTGCTTCGGTTGAGCTGCTGGAGGTTGTTCAGCGACGGTGTCATTTTGTGTGAATGAGCTGCTTTTGTCATCAGGCTCACTATCACCCTCCGGATCCATGCCACTGCTATGGGCTCCTTTGCTCTCAATGGGTCTGTTTTCATCCCTAACTCCATTGCTGGTGGTAGAAAGCTTCTCATCCTCTGCTCCAACAACCTTTTCAGTGTCTTCGTGCTCCTCAACACTGCCCGTTTTGCTCACTCCTTCTTTCACAAGATCAGTGGTTGGAGGTAACCCGTTCATTTCTGCGCTACTCGTAGCCCCTCCTGATTTCCCACTCAGTGGTTGCTTCTCCGTCAATCCCACATCTGACCCCTTATCTTCCATCTCAATATTGCAAGCAGATGCAGAACCATGCGGTTGCCCATTTTGGTTCGCCTTGTTCGCAAGATGCTCCTCCTCCTCCTTGTCTACAGCATCTGAAGTTGGAACGTTGTTGCTGTCTTCGGCCAAATGATTAACGCTCTCTTCATCTCCAGACTTGCTTCCATCTTCGTTGACAGGCAACTTGACCTCCGGCAGAGGATCCTGCACGACTTTTTTGTCGTCCTTGGCCTTTCCCTTTCCTCCGGATTTTTTCTTCGACTTCTTCTTTTTCTTCTTGCCCGCCCCCCCATTGCCGCCGCTTCCCTCGTTCGTCGCCGCCGCCGGCTCCTCCAGCATGTCGTCCTCCATTGACCGCAACAGCTCCTCTCTCGTCAGCTCGGCGTGCCACTCCGAGCACCTCGCCTCCAGCCAGCGGTAGAGAAGCGCGGCGAGGATGCCGGACACCCGCCGCTCCCCGCCCTCGCCGGTGCAGGATTGACGTCGCCTCTGGGGGGAGGGGGGGGCATTGCTCGGCAGGTGCGCGGGAACCCTGTTGGTGGGGGTTATTTCGTCCAGCCATCGTCGGAGGGGCGGGGGCAGCGTCAGGGGGTTCAAAGAGGACTCGCGGCATTGCCTGGCCGCGAGGAGCACGATCCACTGAGCGATGAGCGTCGTCGCCTTTTGCAATAGCAGGCAGGCCTCCTGGACCTCGTATTCTCCATCGTCGCCGCTCCCGTCTTTCCCTCCTTTCGGCCTCTTCTTTTCGTGCGCCCTCATCATGGTCTCCACGTCGTAGCACGTAGACTCGAACTTCTTGTAGCTCCCCCCCAAGAAGTTGGGCGCGTCCGAGGAATCGCTCACCGCCTCCTCCGAGGCTATGATGACGCGTCGCAACGACCTGCAGAGGGACGCGACCTTCTCGAGGCGCTCCGGCTCCCTGTCCCTCACCGTGTCCACGAGCCCTCCCCCCGCGGCCTCCTGGGCGAGGTAAATTTGCGCCCGGACGAGCTGCCGGAACATTTCCTCGCCCTCGTCGTCGGGGAATATGCCGTCGACGGCGTTGGTAAGTCCCGGATACTCCACGTGCTGCCTGTACGCCTCGAGGACGCAGAGGGTCGCGTGCGCGCTCGGTCCTCCTCCCCCGCCGGCGCGCCGCCCCTGCCCCCCATTCCCGCGAATGCACCCCTCGACCTCCGATGCCAACGACCGCAGCACCCGCACCTTCTCGGCCATGAACTCGAGGTGCTCGTCCCGGCTCTCCCTGGATGTGTACAGCTGCGGCACCATCCCGCTCTCGGCCGCCCGGATCATCCACCGCCGTTGCTTGGTCGCCGGCTCCACGAGCACGGTCAGCGCCTCGTGAAATCGCTGCAGCACCCCCATGGCGTGATCGAGGAGCGCGAAGCCGCCGCTTTGTCCGCCGCCGTTGTCCGAGGACATCCCCACGAAGCACGCGCTCTTCGCCACGCCCAGGAGGAGGTCGCCCATGTTCGTCAGCTGCTCGGCGCAAGCGGCGTCGATCTCGGTGAGCATCTTGGCCGTCTTGGCGTCGAAGCTCGTGCGCACGTTGGACGCGTCTGCGGCCTCGACACGGTCGGCCAGGTCCCTGGCCGCCGATTTGGCGGCGTACACCCTCCGTTCGGCGTCGTTCATGGACTCGAGCGCGATTTTGCCTATTGACGCGAGGTCGTCGTCCGTGAGAGGGGCGATGCCGTCATTTTCCTCCGACGCCGACGCCGCCCCGCCGCCCCCGGCGCGGTCCTCGTCGAGCCTCCCCAGCCCGCAAGGCAGGAGGACGTGCCTGACCAGTCCCGCCACGTCCTCGGCGTCCATGGGATACCTCCCCGCCGTCGCGGCATTATTTTCCCCCTCGCCGCCCCCCGCGATGACGGCGCATATTTGAAGGCAGTGGTCCGAGGAGTGCCGCAGCTCGAGGCCGAACGGCCTCCTAGGGGCCGCCGCCGCCGCCGCCACGGCCGGGACCGCCTCCTCCTCCCGCAGTGGCAGCGCCGACGGCTTTCGGTCGTCTCCGGACATGATGCCTCCCTCGAGATCGTCCACCGCACCGTATCCGGTCGCTCCGCCGCCCCCCTCGCCGGCCTCGAGGTCGACGTCGTCCATGGCCACGTAATCGAACGCCCGCTCCAGGTCGTCGACGAACCTGCTGCTGATGGGGACCGAGAGCGTCCTGTGATGGGGGGATTTCCTCATCCCGTTCATCATCATCTCGGGGGCGATGTCCCTGTGGTCGCTCCGGCCCTTGCCGAACCCGAAATCATCGTGCTTGCATATCTGCGCCGAGTCCTCGTCCAGCGCGATGACAGTGACGCCATCCACGGTCGCGGAGCCCTTGGCCGAGCCGCCGATCCCCGCCGTGGCCGCGCCCATTGCCGCCGCCGCCGCGCTCCCCCCCCACCCTCCCACTCCCTTTTTCAATAAATTCTTCAGGTGGGTGGAGGCCGAGGTGCGGCACTTGCGGCACTCGGCCTGCCCGGCGAGGCAGCGGGCGTCGTCGAGCAGGATCGTTGGCAGGACTGAGGAGTGCTCGGCCCCCCCGAGGCACACATTGCCAACACCTCCTCCGTTTCGACCGTCCATCACGGCTTCGCCCAAGGAAGCACTGCCAGAATCTTTGCCGTTATTATTTTTGCCGCCCCCCTTCTTCTGCGGCCTGCGCTTTTGTTGTCCTCCCCTATTTTCTCGGAAGTGGTCGTCGACCCTTCGTTTTAGGAAGGCCGCGAAGGAATCCAGGTCGCGATTACCGCTGCCCTTCGCCTCCGATGTTTCCGAAGAGGAGTCCAGGAGCTCGTCCAGGAGGAGGTCGAGCCCCGTGGCTGGCGGAGGGGGTGGCATAGCTGGGGCCGGAGAGGGTATGGGGGCAGCAGCAGCTGAAGTAGCAGTTGCAGCAGCAGTAGCAGTAGCGTCAGTTGAGCTGCCGGTCTCATCCAATGACGAAGAAGACGGCATCGGCGAAGGTGACGATTCGGGGGTCGGGGCGGCGCCGTCTCCTCCGCCGCCTCCGCCCTTCTTTTTCTTCTTCTTCTTATTTTTCTTCTTTTTGGAACCGGTCGGCGTGGCGCCACCGGCGGCATTGGAAACGGCATTGTTCCCGTCCGCGCCCCGGGCCCTGCGCCGTTCCTCGAGGAGGTAGCTCCGAATCATCCGCCCGAGGAGCGGCTGCTCGTCCCCGGTATCGGCCGCCTCGTCGGTGGCCTTCCCGCCGTCATTTTCCGACGCGGCATTGGCGGAGGAGCGCCGCCCCTCGTCGCCGTCATTTTCGTCCTCCTCGGCCTCGGCGACGACGAGGCTCGGAAATATCTCCCGCGCGATGGCGGCGGCGGCGTCCGAACACGGCGTGCCGTTGCTGTGGTGGACGTCCACCGGCTTGTCGGACGCGCCCAATCCCAATCCCGACGACGACGATGAGGACGACGGGTCCTCTCCGCCGTTGCGGGCGCGGAGGGCGGCGACCGCGTTGGCTCCGGGGTTGTTGAGGGAAGAGCCGTTTATCCGGGAGACTCGCCGCTTCTTCATGGTTGATGTGGCCGGCCGTGCTGCGCCGCGCCCGTCGTCGTTTGGGGGGGTCTCCGACCTCGCCGGCTTTGGCTGCTGCGCCCAATGCTTGGATGGGGCGCGCGGAGGTCGCCGCCGCCGAGCAGGTGAAAAGTGAAAATGAAATCGTCGAGGGGGGCGAGGGGCGAGCCGATGGCTGTGATCAAATCACAAATTAGTTATAAAATAATGTAGGTAATATGATTATTATTTTTAAATAGTAAAATTTATCAATTTAAAATTTTAACTCCATTTTAATATTTTAATATTTTCATTATTTCAATACTTCAATAAAATATACAATTTAGTTATCTCTTGAGAGGGCCAAATCGTGCGCACCACGCAAGAATTTGAGGCCGGGAGAAGCTCACACAGAATGGTTTTCTTCCACTTCAACTTCAAGCTGTGCCACGGCAATTGAAAAATTTTCTGGTCCACCAGCTGTGCTGAGCTAATGAGCTCTGCGTCTATCTGTGGTGTTGCTCTGGGCTGTGAGGGTGAGGGTGAGGACAGTGGCCGTGAGGGGTGGTAGCTGACATCCGGTATGGTTTCAGTTTCATTGTACAGGGTAAACTTAAAATAGCATGTTATTAAGGGAAACCCTAGGGCTGGGACTAGGACTGGGACTGGGACTGGGACTGGGAGTAAGTAGGTAAGAGGTGATGTTTTGAGATGCCTGTATCTGTATATTTTCCGTATTCACAAATTCAGATAGGACAACCTAATTTAATCATACACTTTTGATACCGATACCGGCCTAGACTTGATGCCGACTTTGACATTTCTAAGGGCAAGCTAGTTTGAAATTTGAAACCTGTCTAATGAAGATGTCTACTCCAGATGTCCATCCACATCGATACTGACCAAAAACCCACAATGGACATTCTGAAGGTTCACGGTATGAGCTGTACTGCATGCAGAGACGAGGTGGAGTCTGATGCTGGTGTGGATGTAGGTGTAGGTAGCCCGTCCTGCTCAAACTAGGTCAATTTTTCAAATTGGTCCGATTTTGAAGATTAAGGTGTCTATCAACTCGTCTAACTCACCTGATCACAGAGTGAAAGTTTCAGCAAAAAATATTGACCGCTTCATGCTTAACCACTGGCTCAAAGTAGCGAAATAAATACGGGTCCGATACTGGTTTTCGGCCATGCTTCCGCCTAAGTAAAAGCACCCATCATAGCAGTGCATCCTCCAATGCCCAAATGACCATTTTTAAGGTTCTTTGTGCATTCATATGCATAAGCCTAGGTCAAAAGCAAAAAAAAATAAAAAAATCGGCCCGGGGGTGTGCCGTAGGGGCCCCGGCGGGTACACAT
>JALLBE010000051.1:0-27123 GCA_036939795.1 Thalassiosira mediterranea
TATTACCCAACTGGTTATGAGCCACGCGGAGTGGCCAAAAAAAACTCCTCAATTGGTTGACCCTTTTGGTGAAGGGTACCTGCAACCCCCCCTACATTCCTCATATCGCCATGGCTATTGTTGGAGCAAGGTTGGAGGCAAGGCGGAAGGTGGATGGAATGTGTCAAAATTCCGGTGTAACGTATGTAACGATCTTGTGAATGGATACACATTTGAGTGGGTAGATACTTAGGAATAATATTTATCGAAAACGCCGAGGGGATAATTCAAAATTCATAATCCATTTAACCTTTTATCATGCAGTACTCCATAAGGGTAAAAAGAGATATCATTATGAATATTGTACAATACGATATCTAGATTTGACCCCTCATCCCATCACCAATCATAAATCCAAAGCAACCATGAGCGCCGCCGCCGTCGCCGCCTCGGCGGGAACGGACGCCGCGCCGAAGCCATCAACGACGGACAACGATGATGGACTCAAGCCCTTCATCCAACCCCTTGGCGTGGGCGACTCCTGTCGCGTCCTCTGGCGGGACGGCACCACCCGCCTCCAGGCGCGAGTCGTCGAGGTGCGACGGGATCCGGACGCGACTGAGCCGGTCAGGACCGCGCCGCCCCCTCCTCTGGAGGGTGCGGACGATGATGGGGCGGGAGCGGGCGACGAGCCGGCGACGAAGCGAACCAGGCTCGACGACGGCGGGGGCGACGCCGCGGAAGAGGGAGGAGCCGCGGCCGACCCGCCGACTGCCGCCGTCGACGCCGAGAAGGTCGTGACCGGAGCTCCCGATGCGGCCCAGCTCAAGTCCCCCCCCGAACTGCAGGTCCAACGGCAGCAGCCGTCGAAGCAGAAAGGCGGCGACGAGAAGCAGCAGCAGCCGAGCCTCTCGGCGTGGGACTATCACTACTACGTGCACTACGAGGAGCACGACCGACGACTCGACGAGTGGGTCCCCCTCTCGCGCTTCGACCTCCCCTCGCTGAAGCGCGTCCCTCCACCGGGGGAGGGTCCCGACGGCTTGGGGACGGGGGCCGACGCCGACTGGGGCGCCGGAAGGCGGACGCGGCGGTCGTCCGACGGCAAGTTCCGTCGCGACGGGTCCCGACGCTCCCGGGGAGGGGGGGCGGACGGCGGGGGGGGCGACGCCGCCGGATCCGAGGGGGGGGGCGGCTCCCTCGTGAGGGGGGGCGGCAACTGGCACGGCGGGGGCAGCGGCAACCCCGATCTCGCCGAGCTCGAGGCCGAGCACCACGAGATTACGAAGGTGAAGAACGTCTCCCAGATTGTCATCGGGAAGTACCTCGTGGAGGCCTGGTACTACAGCCCCTTCCCGCCCCCGTACAACAAGGTGGACACGCTGTACATATGCGAGTTCTGCCTCAAGTACATGCGCAAGCCCCGGTCCTTCCTGAAGCACTGTGGGGAGTGTCCCCGCCGCTGTCCCCCCGGGGACGAGATATACCGCGAGGGGAGGCTGAGCGTGTACGAGCTCGACGGGAAGGATCATCGCGTGTACTGCCAAAACCTCTGCCTCCTCGCGAAGCTCTTCCTCGATCACAAGACGCTTTACTACGACGTCGACCCCTTCCATTTTTATGTCATCACCGAGGTGGATGACGAGGGGGCCCACGTCGTGGGGTACTTTTCCAAGGAGAAGGTCAGCGCCGAGGATTACAATCTGGCCTGCATCCTCACATTTCCACAATATCAAAAGTGCGGGTACGGAAAGTTCATCATCAGCCTGAGCTACGAGCTGAGCAAGAGAGAGGGGAAGCCGGGATCGCCAGAGAAGCCATTGAGCGACCTGGGGAAAATCTCGTATAGGAGCTACTGGACGCACGTCCTGCTGACACTCTTCAGCGAGCAGACGGGGGAGGAGAACGTTCAGATAAAGGACATCTCGCTCATGACGGGGATAAAGACGGAGGACATCATCAGCACGTTGCAGAGCCTGAACATGATACGGTTCTGGAAGGGACAGCACGTCGTGTTTGTTATGCAGGACTTCCTGAAGAAGTACATGGCGCAGAAGTGAGTGTCCTCCCTTTGGGTTGCAATACACTTTCCTTTTCTGCGTTCATTTCCTATTTTCATATTTTTTGTCAAACCCTGCGTCCTCACTTTTGTTGACTGTGCATCCTGAGCAGGAAAAAGATCAGACTGTGTAACGGCAAGTGCCTTACTTGGACACCACACGCGGAGAGGAAGAAGGGTGGTGGGGACTGAGCTCGGGCGGGAATGATTTCTTGCTCCAGATTTAAGGTGTCTTACATTATTGACAACAACTTCTCTGGGTAGATAAGTCACACTTCACTGTCACAGATTCATAGCCATCCTCAGTTCTAGTGAAACTTAAATAGGGTGTTGTTCATAATTTCATATCTACCATTCTCTACCACGTGACTGACAGGGAAAGAAATACAACAACTGACTATCATAATTACCAAGCAATAGCACCAAAGATGGCATTCCACGGTCATTAACAATGGCGGTGATTCCCTCTGCAGTAACCAGCACATAAACGTCACCAAAGCCAGCCACATCACCACTATATTTTCGGCGCACCCGTGTGGTACAATTTCTTGACCTCGTGCATGAAATCGAGGTCTCCATTTGCGTCGAGCAATTTCTGCATCTCTTCCACTTCCTTCTTTGTGAATATGATATCTTTCGAGTGCGTGTTGGTTCTAACCATTTCTTTGTCTTCCCACCCCGTCAACTCTAGCAGCTCCTTCTTAAATCTCTCGTGTTCCCCGACCGTCACTATGTCAAAATGATTTCGCAACAGATCCAGCGCGCGTTCGACTTTGGCATTTCCATCGACGCCATCCTTTAAGATCATGTCAAAGAAAGTAGAGCGGGAAAAAAATCGGCTTAGATGACGCCCGGAAAACTCAGAATACATGATCAATCGAGATTCCGCTGAACTCACTGGATTCCGCGGGAAGAAATTGTAAAGGAAGTAATCTAGCTGTGTCTGCCAGTGTCCCGACTCCGATTTCGTGCTCAGGTGATCCACCCAAACCTCCCTCTTGCTATTGAATCTCTGAACGTGTTTGAAGAGGCTGAGGGTGTGGCTGAGCGGATCGCGGAACATGACGTGCGCGATGAAGGCGCAGCCCTGCGACTCCACGGCTGTACGCCAAGAGGTCAACCATTGCTCGTTGGCGTCGAGGCGCAGGCTCGAGTGATGGCAGTGAGCTATCCTCCATTCGTCTGGGCCAAAGTCCTGCACGAATTTGTTCATGCCTACCTCTCTTTTGTTTCCGTATATGAACGTCGATTCTAAACTGGATTTGGCACTCCCGTCCTTCCGGTTGGCGCGCGAATTGTCGTGACAGCAAATAGTTGATGTGAGCAATGCATGAGATTGGTGAATCATGTTCAATAGAGGTAAATAGTTGCAATATGCAGTGGACGAAACAGTGAGCAGGAAGAGTTGCGAATCAGCGAGATCTCCGACGTGTCATCGTATATGAAAGCAGTTTCCCTGATTGGAAAGACGACGTATGAAACCGCCGACACATACATACGACATGAACGAGCATGAATGCCAGCTAAACGCACCTCTCTGTCGCGACCCCATATCGTGAAGAACTTGGCCGCCCCGCCCTTGTGTTCGGCGTATTCCTCGAGCCATTGCGTTATCGTCGCTCCACCGGTGCTCGGCACGTGACTTGGGGATGTCCAGGAATTGCGACGCGGCGGTCACACAGGAAGTGTTAGCGTCGATGTTACAAACAGGGAACCGATGAGATGTCGTGACTCTCAAGTCGTATGCGGTAGACTCGAAGGACTCACTAGAAGAAGACCATGCCGCACTTGTGCGGCAGTTCCGGCCGTTCCATTTCTCGACGGGCGGGCCGCGTCATCGGCACCGTCGCATTCGAGGAACCCGGCGGCGCGAGGAGAAGGGCGGGTTTCGCCCCGGCCCCGGCGGCGCGGGGCCGCGGCGCGTCGTAATCTGCGTCGTCGTCGAGAAACGACGGGTCTCCGGCCGTCTGGCATTGGAACGATCGGCGGACGCCGCCCAGCGCCAGGAGCATGGACTGAACAAGCAGAATGATGGCCACCGAGGCCTTGCTGATGGTCGTCATGGTCGTGCTATTGTCAGTTCTTCTTGCTGATGAGCTCCCCGCCCCAGTGGCCCTTCGATCGCACCGCACCCGCACCTACCGGAGTGTGTTCCGTTTTCCGTCTTATTGCGTTGCGTCTTGCGTCAAGAGTTGCGTTGATTTGGCGATGTGCGTTGGAGTTCGGGTGTCAATCGGGTGTGAAGTTCGAAGTGTGTTGCACATCGGGTTACGATCGGGTGTCTGACGTCCGACAACGACCAACGACAACGCAATAAACATCAACCATGGCGACCATCACCGCCGCCACGTCCAGGGCGCGCGGACACGCGAGCGGGCGCACAAGAGGCGCCGTCGGCGTCGCCCTCCTCGTCGCCTCCTGCCTCCTCGCTCCCCCCGTCGACGCCTTCGCGCCCCCCTCGAGGCCGGCCGCGGCGGCGCAGCTGCGGCCCGCCCGGGAGCCGTCGTCGTCGTCCGCGCTCCGCGCTTCCACGTTGACGACCGCATCCGTCGGGAGCAGGATCCCGATAGACGAATCCTACCCCGGCCTGACGAGGTTGCACTCCGACCCCGACGTCTTCGTCATCGAGAACTTCCTCGACGACGTTTCCTGCGACGACCTGGTGAGGCGGGCGGGGGAGAAGGGCACGGAGCTCTCCCCCGTCGCCTACGCGGGCTGGACGGACGATGTCAAGGACCTCCTGGGCCTCGCGGCGAGCGGGCCGGTGTCGTGGTTCGCCATCCTCGGCGCCTGGTACGAGAGCCAGGGGGATCCCACGGCGTCCGTGCCGTCGCTCGTGGTGCACGCGCTGAGGAATTACGCGGCGCTGTTCGTCGTGGCCCTCGCGGGCATAGCGGCCTTCACGAAGTTCAGGGCCGACGGCCTCCAGAACCTGCGCACGAGCTCGTCCACCACGCTGGACGACCTGTCGCAGAGCGGGGCGAGGAACTTCGTCCGGCGCGCGTCCGAGCTGTACGGCCCGGCGTCGTCTTCGTGCGATGCGCCAGAGGCGTCCTTTTTCGAGGCGCCCACGGTCATTCGATACGAGAAGGATCAGGCGCTCGCCCCTCACTACGACGCGAACAGGTCGGCCGATTTCGAAGATGCCAACAGGGGAGGGCAGACGTTGTCGACGCTGTTGGTGTATCTGAATGATGTTGACCAAGGTGAGAGGTCGTACAGAGTGCTTATGAAGATAATGAGGACATGATTGTTTTTACTCGCAACTCAAAATCCAACCCCTAAAATATAAGGCGGCACCACGAGGTTCGGCAGGCTGCCGAGCGCAGACTACCACCGCCAGGTGAAGGGAGCGCGCAACCTCGAAATCATACCGAAGAAGGGCGATGCTCTCCTGTTCTTCCCCGCGGACAAGGATGGCATGTTCGACGAACGGACGGAGCACGAGGGGTGCCCGGCGGTGGACGAGAAGTGGATCGCTAGGATCTGGCGCCACACGGACCGGGTCCCGCCTCCCTTTGGGCTTAGTTCGGATTCGATTGAACAGCATGTGTAAAATGAAGGCGGAAGCCAGCAGGCTGCATGGGTGTAACTCTTGGACCAATCTTTTTCGGTGCAAAGATAACCATTGACAGATCAATACCTACATGAACATCAATAGACGAGAATTATTGTGACAACTTGGATTGCTTGAAGTCCTGCGAAGAACAGGGTGCATATTGCACGACAGTGAATGGACGATGGCCAAGGTAAGAGCAGAGTGGCCCGAGATTCTGGGATGGGTACTGCATGCAATGCCTCGCCTCTACCTATGGCAATCTCGAATGTGTATTTATTAAGTCATAAGAATGTATGTACGTGAATTCTTCATAGCAACCTACCGCCGACAACATACGCCCGAAACCGAGAATGCACTAACGAATACTTGAGCAGTACGGTGATACAAGCTGGAAACTTCGTTCTCAAGGAATTCTTGCAGGAATGCCATACGCGACCTTATGCAGGTTCATCTGTCGTCGAAACGAGTCGGAAAATCATTGCTATCGGAGAGGCTGCATGAGTTCAAGTAGATTTTGCGCTTCATTCGAGTCATTGCGCTTCATGAATTCAACATAAAAAATGCTAGTTGGAGCCTAAGCTACCAACCGTGTCTTGGGTGCTTCCTCTCTACTGGCAGCACCAGCTTCTTAAACTTCTCGGCACCCTTTGGCATGTTTGTTCCCGCGACAGCCACACCTGATGCAATAGGGACATTTCCATTCTGCTTTGAATGAAAAGATTGCTTGCCACCAAGATGATTGGCGTGACCCGATGAAGTAATTGGGCCAGCAGCTTTTCCGTGGTGCCACACAGAAGCAGGTGGCTGTTGGGCCATCATAGAATTCGTTGGTTTCGAGGCAGAGTTTGCTTTGATTGGGGCCGTTGCTACGTTTCCAGCTGCCAAAGGACCGTTCGGTGATGTTTTGGCCCCCCATCGACTGACTTTGCCTGTAGGCTTCATTTTTGGACTTGTCATTCCACCCATCTGCGACCTTGCTGGAGGCGATGATGTTGTGTTAGACCTTTGTGAAAGATCCTTTGTTACAGCTGCTTTGCTGCCGCCGTCTTGATTCGATTTGCCATTGCCCTTGCCCTTGCCCTTGCCCTTGCCCTTGCCCTTGCCACCAAAATCAGCTTTGGGGGAGGCCGATTTTGTAAGGGGAGCAGTTGCATTCGGAGGTTTGAGGATATGAGGTGGAGATCTGCTAGCCGGAGCATTAGTTCCTAAGGTCAGCTTCGTTGCGGCAGCACCATTGTTGGAGACATCCTTAGGTTTCTGTGTAACAACAGAGATGGGTGCCGATATTTTCGATGCCTCCACTATGGCGTCGAACCCACTCATGAAAGGTTTTTTCTTTCCGCGCTCGATCTTCTCTTTCACCAACCTTCTGTATGTCACTTCATCTAGGACATCCTCTCCTTGCAAGTCCTCATCTTGGTCACCATTGTCAAATTGAACGTGGTAGCGGTGGCTCCATTGATTTTCATGAAGTCCCCAAATTTTGGAGTTCCGAACTTTTCCATGCATCCATGACCCGTGAAGCTCATGGTCGGTAGGATCGATCCACCTCGCATACACTCGTGTATTCTTTGCCAAGCGTTTACTTGTAATCTCCTCGGTCACAGGAAGGGAATAATATTGATCAAGATCGTTCAGCCATGATTGGTATTGATGTTGCATCAAGATATCCTCTGCGTTCAAGTCGAAGCTTTCTGTAGGAAACATAGAAACAGAAAGTGCAACCGCAGAACAAATGCAGCATGGTCCATTAGACTGTGTTCATCCACGATACCGAGTGCCCGCCTGATATGTCGGAATGTCACCTTACCTGCACCGTCTTCGAACTTCACATGATACAGCAAACCGCTTGTTCCAGAGTAGTTGGACTCGCCCTGGGGAGCGACCTTGGAGGCATTGATATAGCCCGGATACCACTGTGATGTGAATATCATGATAGGGTGCCGTCAGCTACCAACAGAAGGGCGTTGAATCCAATAAAATGGCAGCAACGCTTTCTTTTTCATATACTTACCGTTCTGTCACTTCCTGGATCATCATTATGCTGCGAACGAGCGTAGACTCTGTTTCCGGGGATGTAAATTTGGTTCTTCCTCGTCGGGATCGAAGGCCTGACTGCCGGGTCGAAAGAGGCCGAGCGAGTGGTTGCGTTCCGCGATTGGTTGATGGCCAAACGGACCAACGATGGTTCCGCTTCGGTATCGATGATATGATCGCCCAGACAAACGACGACCTTGGGCTTCTCGAGCCTCATTGTCGCGGTGTGCTTCAGGGAACCCATCACCGTTGCCGCAATCAGCGCGGGATCATTTGCAGACTCAAAGATAGGCTGCTTGAGCGTCGATTCTGGAGGCCACGCAGCGGATGTTTTCGAGCCATTAGTTCCATATGGAAGTGACTGCGGCACACTCCTGAGAGACTTCGACGTCTTATTCTTCTTGAGGAGTGGCTTGATGGTGGCTGAATGGGCGGCTGAGTCATCCGCCGGTCGCTTGGAACGACTTGTCGATGTCATGGAAGCTTTCCTATCGATCTCATCACTTCTGTCTACCATATCTTTCGAACTTCCTGTCGATGCTTTGGGAGGCTTGGAAGGGGACGCCTTCACGGGCTTCATCCATCGCTTGGCCGATTCCATCCTTCGATAAACGTCCGCAGTGATCTCTAACGGACGGCCAAGCAAGATCGTGGCGAGTTAATAGAATGGCAATGCGAAGATGAGGACAACGACGCGAGAACGACGATGGACAACAACATGTGTGGCAACACTTACTCTCCAAAGCAGACTCCTCGTCGACCTCAACATACGTTTTCAACGACTGGCGAGACACGGGCTTGAAGAATCGAGGACCCTGCCCCTTCTTCCTGTCCTTGAAGAGCTGCAACGCCTCCCTGGCGGCCTCCCGCTCGGACTCGTTGGCTTCCGCGCCGCCCTTCTTCCCCAGTCTCCGAAAGTAGCCCTCCATCACGGCCTTGTAGGTGGGGTCCTTGAGCGAGAGGACGACGTCGACGCCGAGCCTGACGACGGGGCCGCTCGCGCCTTTCGACTTGGGCTGCGAGCCCCCCCGTCGGCTGGCCTTGGCTTCCATAATTTTTCGTGACCACGAGGTTGTGCAGGCCTTCGAGCTCTGGCGAGAGATATTTCGCGTGTCGCGGTGGGATGGGCGTCGACAATACTCCGACGGACCCAACGAGCGCCGTCGTCGAATCAAAAAATAACGACGGTCCTCGCTCCGATTTATTCTCGCGGCGATCGTGTCGATGATTTGCGTCGGGCGTCGGAGGCGGACGATCGACGGTCGCGTATGGAGCCTGATTTTTTACGAGAACGCCCTAGAGCTGCGTGCACCAAATTAATGCACAGAAATCCCGCGTCGCCCGAACGAGCACGCGCGACGGGATCGGGCGACGACGGTCGACGAGGACTAACCGATCGAAAATTCGCCGCGTCGTGATG
The DNA here is from genome assembly GCA_036939795.1 of Thalassiosira mediterranea. NCBI lineage: Eukaryota > Bacillariophyta > Thalassiosirophyceae > Thalassiosirales > Thalassiosiraceae > Thalassiosira > Thalassiosira mediterranea. The sequence goes on from JALLBE010000051.1 coordinate 9,055, forward strand.
GAGGCGATGGACCTGGGGGGGCGATGATCGTTCGTTATCGATGGCGCCGGATTGAGTCGATAGTGCCGGTAGGTGCCCGTATTACGGGGACTTCGTCGTTGCTGTTGTTGTTGCTGTTGTTGAATTTGCGACAATTTGCGAGATCTCGAGGGAAAAGCGTGGGGAAAGCAAGGCAAAAGAGCAGGCAAGGGGCAAGCGGCAAGCGGCGGCAAGCGGCAGTCGCCAACGACCAAAAAAGAGCGAAGGCCATAGATCCCATGATCCATGTTCCCCCCTTTTTATCTCAAAATATGCAATCCTCCGACACTGTAAAAAGCATCACACATCTTATGAAGAGTTGAATTTGAGAGGGGGAGTCGTATTCCCCCTAGAAAACACTACAAGCGAACGCTTCCGCTGCTCTTTGGTCCGCCCCAGCATGCAACTGTTCGGCCATATCAAATGCCATAACACGTCTCCACTCTGCACCGCCGCTGCGCCCACCTCCTCCTCCCCGCTCGCCATCCGCCCCCCCCCCACGCCCGACCATGACGTCCTGGCTCGGCAGCCTCTGGGGAGGATCCCACTCAGCCTCCCTCCCCTACAACATTTCCTCGGACGCGTCCTCCCCTGCCACGCGACGGGGCTCGCGAGGATGGGCCGTCCACAAGGCCACGAAGAAGACCGACGCGGGATCCGAGGCGACGGCGTTCCAGGCGAACAAGGCCGAGCTTGCCAAGACGCCGCTGCGGAGGGGGGGGAGCAGCCTGGCGGACGCGAGGTATTCGGATACGAGCCAGACGCAGCTCGTGCCGGCGGTGAGTGTTAGCGAGTCGCGAGAGCTCTGATGTGGACGGGCGCCTTCGCCCAGCTGCGGTCCGCTCTCTTGGCATTGTTCCGTCATGCTCCGATGACCATTTGCCGGAGCCTTCCTCTCCTCTCCCTGATGCAGCTCAATGTCATTGCTTGCATCGCTGCCATGATATCGATCGCGTGGAGGAGATGTCGATAATAGTTTCTGTCGCATTCATGGCATTTCTTTTCTGATGCATTGTGCATTGCCGTCGTCAATAACTGCCGCCACGATGCGCAGCTGCACCACTTTCACAGAATCAAGCGGCTGATACACCCCCGGATCCTGCGGGCGCACGCCACCCTCGACACGGACTACCCCGACGAGGCCAAGCCCGCCCCCGGCCTAGACTCCCTCGAAAAGACCGCCACGACCGGCACGCTCATAATCGTGACCGAGCAATGCGTCCCCCTCGACGACTGGCTCGAGAACCTCGACCCGCACACACCCCAGGCCAACTCCGCCGCCGTGAGCTGGGGAATACACAACGTCGTCGAGGCCCTCGGGTTCCTCCACCAGCAGGCCAAGCTCGCGCACGGCATGGTCTGCCCGGACGCGGTCTTCGTCACGCCCGCGGGAGACTGGAAATTGGGAGGTTTCGACCTCATCACTCCCATCGGCGTCGCCGACGGGGGGGGAGGGCCCACGCCGCACTTTCGAAAGTACGAGGCGGCAGTCTGTCCCCCCGACTTTCGCAGCCCGGAGCGGACGGGGGGACGGTACGACGTCCTCCAGCAGGGGGCTCCCGTCCACAGCATCGACTGCTACAGCCTGGCGAGCCTCATCGAGTACGTGTACTCGCATCCCAACGCGGGGACGGGGGGGCAGGTCCCCCCTCCCCTCCGGAAGGCGCTGGCGAGGATGAAGAACGACTCGCCCAAGCTGCGGCCGCGGCTGGCGCCCCTGCTGAAGTGCCCCGTGTTCGACAACCCGTACGTGAAGGCGGAGATGTTCCTCGACGAGGTCATGTCGAAGCCGGCCGAGGAGAAGATCATGTTCCTGCAGAGCCTGCCGGACGTGCTGAACAGGGGGGTGCTGAACGAGGACGTGGCGATACACAAGATACTGCCCCTGCTGGTCATGGGACTCCAGACGACGGCCGGGAACGAGGCGGCCATGACCCAGGACGTGAACCGGCGCGAGACGCTCGCCACCGTCCCGCTCCTGTTCCAGATCGCCGAGTCCTACCTGGCCAAGTCTCCTGAGCTCTTCCAGCGGCACGTGACGCCGCTCGTGCCCGTCCTCTTCGCCATCAACGACCGCGGCGTCCGGGGCGCCGTCCTCCAGAAGATCGCCCTCCTCGAGGGACAGCTGGAGAAGTCGTCCATAAACGCCAACGTCTTCGAGCCGATGTGCTCGGGGTTCACCGACTCCTCCGGGCCTCTGCGCGAGCTCACGCTCAAGTCGACCATCGTGTTGGTGCCCAAGCTCAACCACGCCAACTTGGAGAAGCTCGTGCGGTACCTGGTCCGACTCCAGAGCGACCCGGAGGCGAGCATACGCACAAATGCGGTAATCTTCATCGGTAAGATAGCGCCGAACCTCACCGCGACGAGCCGGCAGAAGCTCATCCTTCCGGCGTTCACGCGCGCGATGGGCGATCCCTTCACCCCCTGCCGACTCTCGGCCCTCCGGGCCGTCATCGCGTGCAGGGAGTACTTCAGCCAGAGGGACGTTGCCGAGAAGGTACTGCCGTGCGTCGTGCCCCACACGCTCGACGCTGCCAACGACGTCAGGGCGGAGGCGTTCAAGGTCGTCGACGCGCTCATCGTGGGTCTGAGGGCGGAGAGCCAACGGATGGCGAAGGACGAGGCCGACAGGATATCGGCGGCGACATGCGGGATGGGGACGCAGGGGGGCGGGGCGAGCCCCACGAACGGGAACGGCGCTAGTGCTGGCGGCGGGGGCATTGCGGACGCGCCGGCCAGCGGTGGATACCTCTCCGGCCTCTCCTCGTGGATGACGACCTCGGCTTCGCCGGAGGACGGCGCTACGGGAGGATCCGCCGGCGCGGCCAAGAAGCCAACGGGCGCCGTCCCCGCCCCGAAGCCCGGCCCGGCCGCGCCGAAGTTCGCTTCCCTGTCCCTGGGCGACGCTCAGATCGGCGGCGCGTCGAACTACGGCGGCGGCGGAGGCGGGGGATGGGACGACGACGACGACATCCTGGGATCCCCCGCAAACGGCGCCGGCGGCGGGGGGGACGGGTGGGACGACGACGACTTCGGGGGCGGGGGCGCCGCCTCCCCCCAGAAGAAGGACGACGACGACGACTTCTTCGCATCGTTCGATTCCAAGCCGTCGAGGCCGGGAGGGGGCAGGGTCGGAGGGCTGGGCGTCGGCGCCGCGAGCAAATTGTCGGCGCCGAGAAAACCCACGGGCGGCATGTCGCTAACGTCGAAGGCGGCCCCCCAGATGCAATCGTCGTCGGGGATGAAGCTGAAGAAGGCGCCGAAGCCGGCGGTGAAGAAGCTGGCAGCGAGCGATTTGCTGGACGACGGCTGGGACGATTTCTGATGCGGATTCTCCTCCTGCGAGGATGAGGGTTTTAGATACAATCCTTATTCGAACGCCATTTGTTTTAGACTTGCGCCTTCCGTTGCGTCTGTTCATGTACATAGGATGCACCTAGATAGCGTGGTGGTGGCATCACAATTACAATAGTATTAATATAGGTGTCAGGGGGGTATTGTATCATCATGTCTCTACAATTGAAAGACCTTATGGCTAGATATGACTCCGATGCTACCGGGGACGTTCATCTCATCCCCGGCCAATATGAAACCTAATTCCTCGCGACCAAACAGGCTCCTCGGAGCTGAGCAGGTCAGGGTGGGCGCTGCATGCACTTGCACAGGCGCTCATGCAGCCGCTGCGTAAACACTTGAGGACTTATCCACTAGGGGCCTGGCTTCCATCTTCTGGTTAGTACATGAGGTACCAGAGCGCCACCAATCCGTACCCCAAGGCCATGGGGATCTTCGCGGCATTGGAACCGCCGGCAGCTTGGGTTACGATATCACCCTCGTTGATCTTGGTCTTGAGGGACGCAACTTGATTTCCATCCTGCATCGAACTGCACGAATCCAAGTTACCAATAATATCAAGCGGGGTGCAGCTGGTGTCGTTACCAAGCTGATACCCAAGTGGTCCATCGCATGACATGTAGAGCACCTGGGTGCACGCGAAATCTGTCCCTCCTCCACCGTTGCCTTTACCGGTCCTCAGGACACTGATGGACCTCGTGTTTGGAACGAGCCATTCCGGAGTCCCAAAGCCATCTGTGCTAGTATAATTCTCCTTAGTTTGATTGAGAGGCCACCATCCCTGTCCAGTAACGGCACAAAGAGATGATGCATCGAAGCACTGTTCAAGCGCCAGACGAAAGGGCCCGGGATTGTCCCAAATGGGCTTGTCATCTCCGTCCTTACCAAGGCTTAGGAATGAATCAATGCAACTCTCAGCTCCGACATCGTATGCACTTTTATCTTGAAGCGCGGAGAGAGTTTCTTCTACGAGAGGCTTGTAGCTGCAGTCATTTGCTAAGTCGTTCAGATCGTAATCGAAAAGAGTGAATCCCCCGGTAACACTGATATTAGCAGCAGCTTCAGTGCAATTTTCTCCTTCAACCAAAACCTTTAGATAGTTTGTGAGCGGGGTGGGCGATTCAGATTCAGGATTGTTCGCAGCCAACGTCTGAAAGGAGAACGACCTCTTGCCATACTTGTTAGGGTCCTCCTCCTTTGCAAGGTACTCGATCTCCATGTACCTTGCCATGTTTTCAAACACGGGAGATATCCCTACAGTGTATTTTGGATCGAAGTGGTTGCTGTTGTTCTTCACATCGTTGAGCGCACACAGATCCGAAATCATCAGCTCAGTAATGGTGTTACCGGTGTTGCTAGGTGGATACCCAGATAGTTCCATGTTTCTGGAAATCAGCTTGTCGCGGATGCAATCGCTTTGGCAGGTGTTGCCCTCAGACATACACTCGTCCTGAGACATACACTCGTTCAGATTCTTGATAGTGTCATCAATGTGTTCGCTTCCCATGACCCACGCAAATGAGATTCCAGGATTGGTGCCATCTCTCAGTGTCCTCTCGGCCATGAGACCAGGGTAGAGGCCATTCTTGTCTTCATAACCTTGGATGAATTCCTTGACACAGTCTTCGTCACATTCGGCTCCATTCACTATAGTATTACCATTTTCCACGACAACACCCTGGTAATTGAGAGCGCCCGTCCCCCAGTAGAGGCAGCGATCGACACTGGTGGCTGCCACTTCTTCATCGTCAAGGAGTTCACCTTTGTGAGCGTATCAAAAAGATTGATAATGAGAGCTGGCCGAGACTAATGACAAATTGTGTCCCCAAGACAAGATGTGTACTTCACCATTGAGGGAAGGCATGCAAACACTGTGGAAAATTCCACAAAGAGGGGAGCTGGAAAAGAATGCCAGCAAGCGCCCGGAGGATTGGGCCTCCGTCAAGAAGGAATGACGGGGGCTGGGGCAATGGCTGACAGCGACGAGAGATGAGATGAAGGTAGCAAATTTTCGCAACGTAAAAATAGCACCAAATCTGACCTCGAATCGTACGTTAGTCGCCCCGCCGCCTATGCAGGTCGAAGTGGAAGACCTCGAAATAGTTCAAGGCAATGGCAGTGTCCAATTTGCGCGGCCCAAACAACACAAAGTCGCGCTAAAATGGACGCGCAAATTGAGGAATCGAGTAGAGCGAAAAGCGAGGAAGAATGAGGAGTGCCAAGCGGTTGAGCAGGCACGGGAGGAGGTCGCACTAATGCGAAAGCAGCGGCAATAGGAGGAGCGAATCCAGCAGATGATGGATGAGGTCGATCACATGGAACTCGCGATCGACGAGGAGCTTGCACAATTCGAGGAACTGTGCCATGTGCCAGTTGACAGAGAGTGCGATCCAGCGGGTCGAACAAGGAGAATTCCCCACTACGGTGGCAGATATGGTTGCCACATCGCACGCTGGGCGCATCGGCGACCCGTTCATCGAGACGGACAAGCCATCAAACAAAGCGTTCGCGATGCCCACTGGCGAGCTTGCTCCGGCGACAGCAACGGAGCAAACAAAACTGCACCATGATGTACGTGAGCTGGCGCGCACAGTGACAGTGAATATTATGCCAGCGCTTGCCCAAAACTCATTGCTGAGCATGGGCAAATTCACTGAAGCGGATTACATTGCGATCTTCGACAAAGAAGAGGTCAACATCTACGATGCAAACAACACCGAGATCACGGTGTGGTGGCGTGATATTGCGACGGGCCTCTGGCGCATACCACTGGTGCCGAAGCCGAAGGTGAAGAACAGTCCCCACAATTTGCGTCCATATGTTTTTATCCAGACGTTCAACTTCAACTTCAACTGCCAACTTGGCCGTTGCACTGTCGCTTGGGGCCGCATTCCAGTGAAGTGATATTTAGTGCATGTAAAATAGGAATTATTGATGAGGTGTTAGCATATTTGTTCTTACCATCGTGCGGTCGTCGCCGGTCCACTCGTCAAGGAAGACGACGGACAAGTGCTCCCTGATGGACGGCCTCAGTTGCGCACGGTCTACATGGCCACTCAGCCGGTCGGTCGGTCGACGATGACGTGTGTCGTGTCGACGCACTCCGTTGGGCCTCCACACTCCCGATCCTGGCCAAGAGGGTGCCCCCCCCCCTCCCCCGTGTCCCTGTTGAAGGTGAAGCAAGGGTGGTTGCTTGAAGGGGTGGGCGAGGACTGGAGGGCTTTGGAATGGACGAGGAGACTACGGTGGCTCAATCTGCTGCCGTTGGTTGTGGTTGTGGATTCAGCACATTCGCTCAGACTTGTGCAACCTTTTTGCGACAACGGATGGACCGCCAACTACAGGCTTCTAACGGGGCACTCTTCGGGGTAGTTTGAGTGCCCCATTTGAAGGCCAGCTTGTAGTTGCCAAGGGTTGGCTAGCACAACGGTGCCAAAGTCGTGAGAATGGTCGAAAATGTGCTGACATGTAGGCGACTGATTTCCGCCGAAAGCGGAGTGAGGATTTTCACGATGGGATTTTTTGGCGTGAGAATTTTTTTATTGTGTCCGTTGGATATTTTGGTGGATAAAATAACTCGTGACTCAGTCCAAATCTCTGGGGCGCACCCCACTATTGGTGGGGTATTGTATCATCGTGTATCTACAATCGGATGATTTGTACTTCTGGCTCCCAAATCTCATCCAAGATAGTCTCCTGGATTGCTCTGTTTTGTTCTTCTCCTCTTTCGAAGTCGAACAATATTATGGTTCGACCGCCGACCACACCGAATGTGTGCTTCTCACGGAGAATGGGGATGCATTTGCGGCTGGAGCAACAGATCAAGTGCACCAATTCCCAAGTGATAGTGCATAATGGTATCTCTATCTCTAGAGAGAGGGATAACAAGTACCTCTGGAGATGTAGGCACCCTAACGAAAACGAAAGAAGCACAGTGTATCGAGTGTACCTCATACCTCTTCGGTGTTCAGTTCCAGGTATCTAACTCCGGAAAGGAATGAGTGTACCTAGTACTTGGGCTTCTCCATTTGAACTCATAGTGGGCAAGTAAAGGCAGCTCACCTAAAGCCTTTTGGCTCAAGAAGCCCATCAAATGAGTCTTGAAAAGAGAGAGGGCTCTTGTAGGGTGATGAACTCTCAGGGACCAAACCGAACTCTATCTGCTCTATCCAACTTTTCAAGCTCAACGGTCTTCGCCTTTGGCTACACGAGCTTGGTGCACTTGCTGGCTTGGTGCACTTGCTAGCTTGGTGTTCGCTTTTTGCTTCGGGTTGGGAAAAATAGGGATAACTAAAATATAAGATTTTCTACTAAGCAAATATAATGGTAACGTAGTATTTATTTAAAAAATCAAATGAAATTAAAATAAATTAAATAAATCAAAAAGATATTTTAGTATCTTTGTATAGCCCTATGTAACCACTCAACGATCAACGACCAATGCGATCTTGGGTGCAAAGCCAACGCCCAACGCCGTCGGTCTTCTTCGATCGGTGGTTCATAATCTTCGGTCCACCCGCACCGACAGAAGCAAAGCAATCTCCCCAGCCATGCCGCCGAGGAAATCCCACGCCATCCTCCTCGCCGCTGCCGCCGCGGCCTTCGCCGTTGCCCCCGCCGCCGTCCTCGCGGAGGCCAGCAACGACGGCGGCACCAACGCCCCGGCCCCCGCCGCCTACCCCGCCGGCTTCAAGCTCGCCAAGGCCCTCGACTCGTACAGCGTCGAGTCCACCTCCCTCCTCAAGAAATCGATGCTCGCGGCCGGATTCTCCGTCGACGAGACGGTGGAGGTGCACGAGAACTACCTCGACTTCGCGAGCAGGGCGCTCGAGGCGGAGAGGGACCGGATTCGCGCGATACGCGACGCGCTGTCGAGGGCGCCGAAGGATAAGGATGGGGGGGCGGGGACGTGCTCCGCGGAGGACGGAACGTGCGGGGACGCCGATGCCGCCGCGGCGGCGGCGGGAGGCGATGTGCCGGCCGAGAAGGCCGAAGAAGAGCCGCCGAAGAAGATGAAGGCGGACGACGATTCCAAGCTGTCCCCCGACTTCGGCCACTTCCTCACCCCGGACCTCGAGCCCGGCCAGGCCGAATCCCTCCGCTGGGACGACGACTCCTCCGTCGTGCAGGAGTACGCCGCCCGCGTTGGATTGCCCGAACGCTTCGTGCCCACCCTCCGCGAGTACGCCGACGGACTCGGTCTGCTCGACATCATGACGAACATGCTGTACGACGATCCCCTCCCGCCAGACGGCGCGAGGTGGTTCAGCTTCCGCAGCCCCTACCAGGCCGGCGTCCCCGAGGATCGGCGGCGAAACTTCACTTGGAACGTCGAGCGACCGGCGAAGAAGTGGAAGAGCGACATGCACTGGTTCAACACCGCCGACGAGCTCAGCCACGAGGACGCCCTCCGCGCCCTCGCCAGGGGCGGATTCGACGAGGTCCTCGCGGGCATCGGCGAGAAGTTCGGCCTGGACACGCTGCACGTGGACTCCTTCGGCTTCGTGGCCGTGACCGAGTGCGAACGGGGATTCGTGCACACGGACTGGGAGGACGTGGACGGCCGCGCGTTCAACTTTTTGGTGGGCATCGCGTCCCCCGACGGCGCCGGGCCGGAGCTCGTCGTGGAGGGCGATCGCGGCGACGACGGTCGCGACGACGTCAAGGGCGAGGTCTACTACGGATCCAACGCCGGGATACTCGTGGGGGACGGCACCCGCCACGGCACGAGGGAGTGCGACCACCGCGCGGGCCGCGGCGTGAGGATCACCGCCTCCATCTACCTCGCCGATCCCACCGAGGACAACCTCGACGTGCTGGCGGGGGACACCACGTCCATCTTCCCCCCCACGGGCGACGGGGACGGGAGGGAGTGGATAGCCACGCAGAGGGGGCGGCATTGGAAGAGGGGGGGCGGGGGCGATGGGCTCGTCGGCGATCGCGGGAGGAGCGAGTTCGTGGTGGAGGACTACGCGCGGGGGTGCACCGAGGAGGATTGCGACAACGAGACGAAGAGGGGGAGGAATCAGTGCCTTAGGACGTGCAAGGTGTTCGTGCACGACGACGAGTACAAGCCCAGGACGGAGAGGCGCGAGGTGCTGGGATACTGATGCGTCTCGCCTTAGCGGCGTTCGACGTTCATTATTTCGTTCTGTGATTTGAAGAGCGCGGTATCGTGCGTAGCCCCACTCTACTAGAGTTGTGACTGAGAGTAAATAGGTACATATATTAAATCCTTCCAACACGAACATGCTATGTTTTGCCAACAATAATGATGTTACGCAGACATTTTTCGATAGAGAAATCAAGTCGACAGAAAACGGAGGAGTATCTCAGTGTAAACCCACAACTACAACTGTGAAGAGTATCTACTCCAGTAGCTCGTTCGGGTTTGAACATATCCCAGGTACCCTCTCTAGAGGCGCACTGCACTTCTCGTATTTCATAAAAGTATCGCATAAATGAAGCAAAATAGACGAAAGAGCAAAGTAGCCAAGGTGACTTGCTTGCAAGATGTCATAACTCGGGCAATTTTCAAGCCCGCCATTGCTGTCCTAGTTTGTATCGATGTGCATGCAATAAGTTCATAGTATATCTACATCACAAGTCAAATTATTGTGGGTAGGTATACTAAGTACAGCACAGATTCGATCACACCGGCGCGCATGCTTTGTTTTTGTTACTCCATGAACAAATCCCTCCTCCTCCACAGTCATTACAAGCAGATCTCGATGAGATATTGCCGCAATCGCATGAGGTTGACCCTGATGGTGCACCTGTGGGTGACTCGGTGGAAACTTGGGGGGGCAAAGTGGGCGAGGAAGTCTGGGGAGGTAAAGTTGGCGCTTTCGTTGGCACGTCTGTTGGCGAGGAGGTCGGAAAGGCGGTCGACATGCACATGCATACTGCTTCGGTTGGGCTGCTTGTTGGCTACAAAAAAGGGCTTTGAGATTGAACTAATTCCGAGACAAATTTTCAGCACGAGTGATTGGCCGCTACTTACTTCTGAGGTTGGGTTATTTGTAGGAGGAGCAGTGGGCTGAGGAGAGGTTACTGATGTAGTTGGGCTTGGTGTTTTCTTTGGAAGCCTTCTGCTGACGTTCTTTTGTACAGGTTGTTCAGTACCCTTCATGAAAAGTTTGCGGCCGCCAGTATTACAACTACAATCACTGAGATCGTTCAAAGAACACCGTCCCGAGTTGTCGGAGCACCATCCATCCTTAGGAAGAGCTGTTGGAGTGGGCTGTCGTGGCAGTTTTCCGATATGCAAACGAAGAAATGAGTGATCAAAACTACCATAGAGTCAGAAATGGGGTACCATAGGCACACGAGACTCACTGCAGCAGTGGGATTCCCAGTGACAGGGCTACCCGTCGGCCCCTTCGTTGGCGATACAGTGATGGGGCTATCCGTAGGGTTTGGTGTCACCGGACTACTGGTAGGACTGTTGGTCGGCGGTGCTGTAGCTGGACTTGTCGTTGGGCTTTCAGTGACAGGGCTATTTGTAGGTCCCTTGGTTGGCGATACAGTGATGGGGCTATCCGTAGGGCTTGGAGTCACCGGACTACTGGTGGGACTGTTGGTCGGAGGTGCTGTAGCTGGACTTGTCGTTGGACTTGCAGTGACAGGGTTATCTGTAGGTCCCTTGGTTGGCGATACAGTGACGGGGCTGGATGTGGGGTGGTATGTTGGGCTATCTGTCGGACTGCCCGATGGACTACCTGTCGGAACGGCAGTTGGTCTAACTGACGGACTGTCCGTTGGATTGCTAGTTTGACTCTTAAGTGCATTGATAATAAATCATGATGGATGAGAAACTTTTGGAGAGTTGGATAACGGCGAAATCGCTGCCGTAATCGCTCACCTTCGTGGGGGACTGTGTAGCTCCACTTGGGCTACTTGTGGGTACATCAGTCAATGCCCATGGAGTGATTTCGTCTTCAGGATGAAACGCTCCGTCTACTCTTGGTTCTCTGCGACCGTAACCACCTGGCCAAACCATCACATCACCAGTCCAAATGTGTTCACCCGCTCGCCACTGGCGCACCTTGTAGGTACTTCCAGATGATGGTAGACTGCAGTCCAGCTCGTTCACGACTTCTTTGAAAGTACAAAATCCTGCGTATGGGTACTCATCTCCCTCTGCTAAGTAATTGCAGCCCCCTCCGGGCAAACAACCATACTTCACAACAGTTTCACCTAGATTTCTAAAGCACAAAAGCAAACATCAATCGAGTGAAAGTGAGAAGTCGGAATGGATGCAAGACAGCAGCAACGTTGTAAAAATGAACAAGACTCACGGGTTGCATCCATATGGCCACGTTCCCGTACCGCCCAAACAATAACCAGAGCATGTTGTCTCACAAGATTCTCCTGAATAATCTTGATCGCATTTGCACTTTGCTTCTGTCGCGCTTACTGTAACACATGTTCCATGGTCCCCACAATTGATGCTTTGCGTCTGACAGAGATCAGAAGAACATTCAGGCCTGAAGAGAGTGTTCCATTCAGCCTCGTCAAAGGGAAAGTAAGTTCCTCCTGGAGCCGAGGGGTCATTGGGGTTAACCCAATCCACTACCACAATCGAATTCGATGGAGTTGGTTTGAGAGTGGGCGAGAGTGTTGGCGGACTGGTAACAGGTGATGCTGATATGGTTGGTTCTTCTGTTGGTGCAAGAGTTGGGGGTGTTGTGGGTGTTGGAGTAGTTGGCTGGGTAGAAGGGGATCGACTGGGGCTTGATGTTGGTGCCGATGTTGTTGGACCTACAGAGGGCGCAGTAGTAGATCCTTCATCAAGACATACTCCACTGGTGCAAACTCCAAATGGAACTGAGTTGCAAGGGCTAGAATCAGGCAAATTCTGTGGAGGAGGGCAACTTCCATCTGTATTGCAAGTGACTGTCAACTCGCAATCATTGTCACTTCCACAGAGACAACTTGACTCTGTTACAACTTCTTTGAAAGTGCAGAATCCACCATGCGGATATTCTTGACCTTCTGCCAAGTAGCTACAGCCACCAGTAGACGAGCAGCCGTAGCGAACAATGGTTTCCCCAAGGTTTGGATTGCAATTGTACGGGAATGTGCCCCCACCACCGGTGCAAAAGCCATCACAGGAGAGCTCGCAAGCGTCACCAGAATGACCCAAGTCACATTTGCACTGGGCTTCAGTATCGCTCAGTGCAATACAAGTGCCGTGATCACCGCATTGTACATTCTGGGATACACATGGGTTGAATTGGCAAAGAGGGCCGGACCAACCATCCTCGCAAACGCATGCGTTCGATGTTACTGGAAGAGACCCCCCAAGATACTTAGCTGTCGGATAGCCATGCTCTCCACACCTGGCCGCTGCACATAGATCAGATGTGTTGGTGAAGCCGGGTTTGAGCTTGCAAGAGGCAGATCCGCAGTCACAGTATGAGTTTTCATTGCAAGCGAAAACACAAAGCTCGGGGCACTCAGTCGCTGGCAAAATTCCATCATTGATTAAGCTGCAATCAATTAGGGGTGCATCTGCAGGCTGGTTCGCTGCGCAAGCACCCGTGTTTCCCCTGGGTAGACAAAATGGGACATAGCATTGGGTGTGTATGAGAAGGATTGACTGATGTCTACGACCTCCAGAACGAATAGTCTTACCATGCTTGTGAATTCATGAATGCATCACCACTCCACATGAATTTCCTATCGTGGTGACTGGTAAGAAAAACGTGGATAGACAGTTAAGCGAAATATGTTAGGAAAATGCTCCAAGTTGTTCTACCATGGTAGTCTCACCTGCTGACAAGACCATTCTGTCCACAGAGCCTACCGTTCAAGGAAAGATTGATGTATTCTACCGCCCAGCGATTTCCGATGACTTGATCACTGAACTCAATCACCCAGGTAGTTGGAATGTCCCCATTGACCCCATCCAAAAGTGACAGGCGGTATGAATGCTCAGAGCCAGGGATGACCGGAAGAGAATATCCCTGTTTTGGTGTTTGGTTGTCACCTCCAATTTGGTGGAATGGAATGTTTTGGCTGCTGTCGGCTTCGCCACTCTCCGTACGGTTATACCAGATGGACACGCTTATAGGAGGGGCACTCCCGGATAGCAGCCCTTGTGAATATATTTTGAGGCTCCGAAGGGGCACGGTACAGAGGATCCCACCGTTGTATCTACTCCCATATGCAGTGCTGAGGATACATGGCTCACCCGGAAGTGATAACAGGTATGAAAACTGGTGAGACACAAGCGACACAAAGCCAGGGGGGAAGAAGCTGTTCTCGAGTGATCCCCCATCCATCACAACTTGGGCATTCGGAGGAGATAATGTAAACACACCCCCGTGGTTCTGGTTCGCATTGTGGCCTTGTGTGGTGCGGTTGATGAGGATATCAAGTGAGGATGGAAGCGTTGATAGCAGTCATGGATATGTTCACATTGTCTCATCACTTACCTTGAGTATTTCCACTTTGGAACCACATCCAAGCGTTTGAAGCAGAATTTCTCCAGTCAACATTGTGTAGAATATACTGTGGAAAGCATAGGACTGTATATGGAGGGAAAGGGAGGTTGATGTGAGTGAGCATAGCCACACATGTTGAGTCAAAGGTCTACCAGGCAGGGACTGCAGCGATAGAAAACAAAACACCTCACGAGTGAAGTTAATACGAGCTCGTCGGGTTCCCTACCGTACTACTTACCTCCCGTTACCCCCACGTTGCAGTGGTGATTGGCTTCAAGCTGAATGTTATTATCAAAGGTTGTGGACTCAATGATAAATGTAGCTTGATCAGGCCTACCAGTGAAGGTGTGCCGCAGAGAGAAAGAGGAGATTCAATGTGTGAGTTTATATGGTTCGAAGGGATGAATAACTCGTACGAGCATGTTGGGAATTACATACAGGGCCATGTTTCCGTCGGCATACAATCCACCAACTAGGGAAGAACTACATCCATTGGCGAAGTTCTTTGTTTCCTGGTGGTCATTGAAGATGGTGAAACATTCAATTTACACTATTTGAGCTTGGCTGAATGTGATAAGGGAAATGAGCTGAGTCGTGCTTACCTTCCAATATATATTGTTCAGATTTGAGCGAGAAATGTGCCCACTGCAATGTGCAACGGCGGTACTGTGAGTAAATGCACGGCATCAATTATGGATTCAACTAGGAGAGTGTAAACTCTGGCACTCACTTATGTTGAAGATCACTGCAATGTGCAACGGCGGTGCTGTGAGTAAATGCACGGCATCAATAATGGATTCAACTGGGAGAATAGAAACTCTGGCACTCACCCCGCATTGTAGTGACCAACAAAGTTATTGGCGTAGTCAACATTGTCAACCATGCTTCCTGGCGCACCTCGGCCATTTCCCATACCATCAAATCCATTGCACAGGCTCTGATCGATGTTGTGGCCATCATTTGAGATGGACTGATCTGTCTCCTTTGCGTAGTTGTTGCCGAGGGTGTAAGTCCCAAACCGGCCGTTGCCGTGCCATGTATTACCTTCGACGCGGGCCAGCTTGGCGTCCGACTCGCAAACCTTCCCAGCGCTGGAGCCACGGCCAGTACCTCCCGCAGCAAAGAACATGCCATTAAACGCGTTTGCTGCGCGGTTGCCAATCAATGAGTTGGTGACAGCTCGTGAGAAGAAACCAGAATGGTTGTCCGATGTGTCTGCAAGGCGGTTGCTCGTGCCCGGAACGGTGCACCCATGGAGGGTGGTATCGCCGAAGGGGTTCGGGCACAAAACAACATTGTACTTGATGTCATTATGCATCTCATTCCCATCCTCGATGTATATTCCAGCACCCCTGACGTTGTATAGGACATTTTCTTCGACGGTCGACGAGTGAGTGCCATGAACGATGATTCCTCTCTGGTGGCTTCCTTCAATAGCGTTGTTCTTGAACAAGCAGGTCGGGCAATCACCAAGTTTATGAAAATGCATGCTGAAAAAGGAAAGTCAGGTGCATTGGAAATGAGACAAAAATACAAAGCAAATGCCGCAAAGCGAATCCGGTGAAAATGAAGCTCTCACCAGTATTTCCCTTCCACGCCTAAGCATTGTGTGTCATGCAAGGGAGGGAAGAGGTGAGCAATTGCATACATGCAATCCTGCCTTCATGTCACTAAAGCCTCTGTCTCTCACCTCTCTGGCCGCACCGTTCAACTCGAACATTCTCAATTCTAGCTGTACCGCCGTGCATCGCAGCCGTGTGTAACCCCATGGTACACTGGCTACGAAACGAAGCACACCTGCACCCCTCCACGCTAGTTTGCTCCCCCGGCACGGATTCGGGTAAGTTCGAATCGCACTGTACCTGCGAGAAGTCATCACCCGTGAACAAAATGTTTCTTGATAGGTTTATGACCTCGGCACTCATCAATGCTGGCGACTGGTTTGCCTGTGTCGGCGAAATGAAGGACGCAGCGTGACTGTGCTGCGCAAGTCCGTCGAGAGTCACGATGCCCTTGCTGTCGATGGCTGCGATGGTAAACTCCTCCCCGATACCAGTTGCCCTCACTTGCGTGGGGGAGATGCCTACACGATCTCCAACTCGCCTATGGGACGACCACGAATGAGCGCACGCAAGTTGAGACCATGTTACCAGGCACTGCGGAATGCATGATAACAACGACTCACCACCCCATCAGATTGGCGTCGTGCATGAGAGCGAGACGGTTGTCCCCTGGCTCGAGCGGGCTGGCGAGGATGCTCCACGTCCGGGCCATATCTCGCCCGGTTATATCGATAATCGGATAATCAGCCTGAATCATTGCGTGGCTTTGCAGGTTGTGTGGAAGTGAATAAGCAGGGATATTGGGAGGTGAGCATCAAGTAGAGATAGAGAACATCTTCCAGAAGAATCACATTGAATCAGGCAACCAAGGCAGCCATGACAGTATCTAGGTACGACTCATGATGCATATGGTATGGTATGAGTCTGTTGAGCTTCCCTCAAAGCTGCAAGGAGGCTCACACTTGACCTCCCTCTCTCAATACCATGCCATAATACAACAACACACAGCTATCGTGGCGATGCGGCTCTTTGAGCATATGACAGACACGCCCTCATCATAATATGGCCATTATTGGCAGCAATCCAAAAACTAGACCGCGACCCTGGAGGGGAAATCTTTCGGGGCTTATGACTCTCCATTGTTCTGTCCTTGCGCTCTGCATGCGATAGAGTCCATAGAATGATATAGATTCGCTCTTCGCTCTCATGGTGCCACTATGAAAGAATAGCAATAGCCACCCACCACCAAAAGCGAAGAGGAAAAGGCGGCAAAGCGCAAAGCGCGGTATGAAATACGGGCAGAATCGAGATCCTATCAACTCACCTCCCGAAGGCACGCGATCGAAGGTGGTCGTGCTCCATCCCATTGTCCTTCAAATACACCACCCCATCCTTCCCCTCCAAATCCATCTCCCACCTCCCGTGACCCGTCACGGCCACGTACCCCGCGCAGAGGTACGCGGCGTCGTCCTCCTGAGTCGCATCGTTCCACTCCACGACTCCCCGCACCACGAGGGCGCCGACGTTCACGCTGGAATCGACGCGGTACGTCGTGCCGAGGGGGACGACGCACACGGAATTGGTGCCGCACTGCGTGGACAAATCGGAGGAGGTCACGATGCCGCTCCCATCGGATAGGACGGTGATCTCGCCGATCGAAGAGATTGGGCCCTTCTCGGCGCAAGCGTCGAGGAGGCCGGGGGGGAGCGAGTCCGGCGAATCCTTGACGACCGAGTAGGTGGCATCATTGATGGCGTCGAAGTTGGCGAGGTAGTCGATCTCCTGGCCCTGTCCGAATGCCGCTGAGACGGATCGGGCGGCGAGGCTCGCGAGGAGGGCCCGGAAGGAGAGGTTCGGCGTCATGATGTGTTGAGTCTCTTGAGGGTTAGAACACTCTGGGAAGACTGCGGAGCACGTTCTAGACGCCCTGCTGGTCCCAGCCGAGTCCGCTTCTGTATTGTATGCGAGTTCCGCCTCTTGGTTCCGCCTCGCTGCCGTATGAAAAATGAAAGCTCGTCGGTCGTCGGTACCTAGGTACGATAGCTCTGTCAGCTGCCAACTGCCAATCGAGAGATCCACTGCCAACTGCCAGCCCGAGGACGCCGCCGCGCGCGCAGCAATCGATTATCGAATGATGTGTGAGCATATCTAGAGAAAGCGGAGCGATGAGCGATGAGCTCAAAAGAATGAAGTGAAGCAACATGAGCATGCAATGAGAAGCTTGCTTAGCAGCGCAAGTTCGAAGTACCTACGTCCTACATCGTGCCTACAAGATAATATGTACATGGCAGGTGAAAGTGGTCATTTACGTGTGACTTGTGACATAAATACCGGGGAATGTCCAGTCTAGTCGGTACCTAAAGATAGGTACATTAGAGTTTTACCTAGGTAGTTATGTGTTGCTTCAGCGACATCTGTCGACAAAATGGTGTCGTAGCGCCTCTAAAAGGTCATTTCGTGAATGAGTGCACAAAGTGATAAATAAATAAACTTTCAATGTTTCCATTTTCTATTTTCAGCAATTTTCAGAAGCATTTTCAAAAGTGCTAAAATTTGTGCAAATGAATCTATGTATGTAGACTTTACTGCTTGGTTTTGTATGTCATCCTGATCCTGGTGTATCGCGCCATTATCCTGCGCACAGCATATCATGGCAAATCCAAGCCCTTGCAATGTCAAAA
>JALLBE010000052.1:0-27932 GCA_036939795.1 Thalassiosira mediterranea
ACTCTGTCATGCCCATGAATAGTTCAGACATGTCCGAGACTTCGCCTACGCACCAAGCATTCATAGGATGGCCATACTTGAGTCCTACGGTACAGCTTGAGTCAGACTGACAGGTTTGGTCGAAGTACGCGTCGATCGCAGCGCTCAGCTCGGTCTTGTTTTGGAATACATTCGCACAAGAAGAAGCTGTAGTTTGAAGCTTGGCGATCAGGTCGTCGGCACGTTCATCAACGAGCAGAGCGAGGTCAGGTTTGGAAGGCCTCACATCCCCTTCGATGGCATTGAAGCCGTCGGCGTCCAAGATCTTGTCTTTGTCCTCTTCGTCCTTCGCAGATCGTAGCCCTGGAGATTGCATTTTCTTGGAGATCCTCCCAACGTCACGGGTCTTCTCGGACTCAGGATCCATAGCAAGCTTGGCGATGCGAAGGAGCTTCTTCGCCGTCTCCTCGGGAATGGATGATGCGTTGTTGACGAGGCCGTCAGGATCCGCTGCGATGTCAGGTAGGGTGATGCCGCGACGATCGTGGCCGTTGGCACATACGGCTGAGATGCAAGAGGCGATTGCGAGTGCTACGACGGACAACTTCATGTTGGAATAGAAGATAACGAATGGAGCTTTGGAGATGGTATGTTTTGAGTATGGCATCGAGGTGATGGCTTTGCT
Organism: Thalassiosira mediterranea; assembly: GCA_036939795.1. Classification (NCBI taxonomy): domain Eukaryota; phylum Bacillariophyta; class Thalassiosirophyceae; order Thalassiosirales; family Thalassiosiraceae; genus Thalassiosira; species Thalassiosira mediterranea. Next base: position 665 of record JALLBE010000052.1, read on the forward strand.
TCGAGCAATTTATGAGAGTGATGCTCGTCTTTAGACGATTCAACGCGATTTTACCACCGTCAGTTACCGTCAGTTACCGTCAGTTACCGTCAGTTACCGTCAGTTACCGTCAGTTACCGTCAGTTACTGTCAGTTACTGTCAGTAACCGTCAGTAACCGTCAGTATTAACGCCCAGCTGGGGGGGTTTATGCTGATATTGGAGGAGCTCCATATAGCAAGGACCTGACCGATGGACGAGAGCGACGGCTTGTCCAAGTAAGTGAGGAGGGCACACTGACTTGCGAATCATAAACTAACATTTTGCAGATATTATTAATATGAGCTAGTACCCATGACATTTGACGACAGTGGCCGTCCTGCATGCGGACAGACACCGGTGGCTGACGGGGGTTTTACACATGGGCCTGGACCGATGTGGTGTACATTGATCTAAAACATTCGAACGCGACGCGGGATGGTCACAGTCGACTCATCTGCTGAACATCAATGGTGTCTTATCGTACTTCATTAATCATCCAATGCAATATCTTTGTTTACATGCATGAATCTAACCCACTCATAGCTCGACGAATAACAAATAGATATGATGCCCTGGCCAGGCAGCCATGTTTACTCCGCTCTGCTCTGATCTCACAAAACTGTTGGGATATACCATCACACGATGGAGTAATCACAAATCAGTGATGAATACAGACTACCATCAGTTTCGAGCCAGCACTGCCCTCACACGGCATGCACTTGCATCGAGAAATCAGATCCCATTCCGAAAGGCGTTCTGGAAGTCCTCCACCGTGATGGTGATCTCGTCCGGCATCATCACCGGCATCCTCGAGCTCATCGCCGGGCTGAGCGTCCCCAGCTCGTTCCCCACCCCCGACTTCTTCCTCACCTCCATCCGTATCGAGTGCACGAGGTCGTCGGCCACCCTCCCGTTGCGCTCGGCGCGCCACTCGTCCCCCATGGACGCGATGGCGTCGGCCACGTACCGAGCGGTGAGTCCCTCCCCGAGGACAAAGCCCCTGCGCCCGAGCTCGGCGGCGACCATCCTCGCCAGCTCGAAGGGGGTGGGATCCGGCAGCTCGAGGCGGAGGAGGAACCTGCCCTTGAACCCGATGTCGGAGGAGACGATGCGCTGCAGGTCGAGGGCGTACCCGGACATGATGACGAGGGGATCCCCGGCGGGGAGGGCCGAGGCCAGGACCTTGAGGGCCGCCGGGCCGTGGTCCTGGCTTCCCTGCCTCCCCTGGCTCGGGAGGAGGTTGTACACCTCGTCCACGAAGAGCACGCCCCCCCTGGCGCGCTCGAGCACCCGTTGCGTCTTCTCGATCGTCCGCTCCTCCGACCGGGCGTCGACGAGCTCGTTCCGCGTGACCTCGACGACGTTCTCGGTGGGCACGGCGCCAATTTTGTGGAGCATGGGGAGCAGCAGCCGGGCGGCGTAAGTCTTGCCGCAGCCGGGGTTGCCGGTGAGGACGAAGTGCCTCGGGCGGTCGCTCTTGCCGGGCTGGATGCCCCTCAGGCGATCGACCTCGATGGTGCGCCGGAGGCCGCGGATCTGGTTCTTGACGGCGTCGAGGCCGACGATCTGGGCGAGCTGGACCTCCACGGGATCGTCGGGAGGGACGAGGGAGTCCTCGATCTGCTTCACCTCGTCCTCCTCGATGGACTTCTGCTCCTCCTCGCCAGCGATGCGGATCTGGGGTCACGAAAGAACGATGGTTTGAGTGGGAGACGGCCAAAGGCACCAAATAGTAAAGGAAGAAACGACTACGGATCATCTCCAGCCTCCCGATCCGCGATCTCTCTCCGGAATCGGTACTCGCTCAATGTGCCAGCCTCGCCCAATGAGAATGGATAGGGACTACAACCTCCCGAATATTCTCATCCCAGCGTCGGCGTTCGCCCCTACGGTCCGGGCGCCTGTCCATCCTCTCGATCCTCCACGGCGGCTCCACCTCTCATGAACCGCGCAGGGACGAACGAATCCCCCATATGGACTCGGCATAGCGTGAAGGCCATGGATCGTAGGGTTCATTTTTCGAGGGACATGAATGATCTGCAGAGAGAAAGTTGGTCCGCCTTCGCACGCCGACGACGGCTCCATGCGAAAAAAGCCGCGCAAGCGAATTCCCCCCCCCCCCCCCGTGGTTCCAACATATCGTGCGCCCCCACATCCGACCCTCGACAAAGGGAGGACGCAAAATACATGCCCACGCAGCGCAACATACAAAACGCAATAGAACAATTCCTCCCGCTCCTCACCTGATCCATCAATCCCTCCGCATCACCGCACCTCCCCGGTCGATGCCGCTGCTGTACATCGCGCTCGGATGGCATTCCCTCACGTCGCCCAAAAACTCCAACAGCTCGTCCAAATCGTCCTGCACCGCGTCGTGTCCCGCCACCTGCCTCTGCATCTCCTTCTCGACGCGCTCGCACCTGCTTTTAGCGCCCTCGTATATCTCCTCGTCGTTGGGCGGTACCGACTTTCCCTGCAATAAGGCCACGACGTTGTTGGAGGCCCCGTCTGCCACGGCTAGGTCCAAGGGGGTGTTGGAATCGTTATTCTTCTGCCGCGCCGCTTCCGGGTACGCGCGATAGAGGGCCTCTACCACCTCCACGGGGGCGTTGTAGTGGGCTGCGTAGTGCAGGGGCAAATTGCCGTGATTATTGCGCTGCGCCGCCCCCTCGGGGAAGATTTGCAACAATAGCTTCATGCAGTCCAACGGTCCCTTCTTCCACGCCGTGAAGTGCAACGCCAAGTTGCCGTAGTTGTTCGTCACGCTGGCCGCCTCGGGGTAGGCCTCCAACAATCCCTCGATGACCTCCACGGGGGCGCGGAAGGAGGCGGCCGAGTGGAGGGGGAGATTTCCCCGGTCGTTGCGACGTCGGGCCTCGTGGCGGGTGCGGGGATCGGAACACCACGATAAAGCGGCCTTCCATCCCTTGGCGAGCTCGTGGAGGTCTACGTACTCGGGATCGGACGATTGGGGTGCATCGGTATTGTTGTTGGCGGCGGCGCCGGGACTCGCGGTCGCGGCTGCGGCTGCGGCGTTGGAGGGGGTCACCGCCGCGGCCGCGGCCTTCGCGGTCCGGGGCTCGTCGTCCTTCGGCTCGCCGTGACGCCCCATGACCCCCTCGCGCATGCGCCGGGAGGCGCTCGTGATGCTGTGCCCGTCGTCGGCGTTCATGGTAAGCTATCGTTGGATTGTCCACCTACTACTCTGTACTCTGCCTCCGAATGACGACCCCGACGTTTCCGGTGGCGGCGGCAATGTCGACCGGGCTAGAGTCGCTCGTGCATGCATGTGATGTGAGATCTCTTCCTTGTTCGTGTCTCCATTCAAATTCATTCGTAAAATTTCGATTTAGTTTGACGCCAATGCATCAATTAATTCCTCTATAACAATAGTGCATGTACCAAAACATACCAGTCCCTACATATCTATTCCCCAACGGACAAGCACGATCAAATTTGGAGGCATAAGTGAATCCAATTTTGTCGAGTTGACTGCGTGAAAGGCTCGGCAAATTTAGACGGAGATCTTCTCGGCCGACGCCGTTCTGTTTTCTGTTAGTTGCAAATGAAGCACATGATGTGAACGCCATCTGACCATGGCCATGGCGTAGCTAGAAGCGGGATAGCCGCCGCGCCCCCCGCCCAGCCCCTCCCCGAGCTGCCGTCGCCTCTTTTTTCCATTTGACCATGGCCCTCGACCGCTACTCCGATCTGATCCTCCACTGCTGCCTGTGCCTGCTGTGCGCCTACATCCTCTTCTTCGTAGTCTTCTCGATCATCCTCGCCGCCAACGATTGAGAGAAGCAGAAGCACCTGAGCGAACTGCGGATAAGAACGCCCAGTAATACAACCGCATCGACGCGTATCGCTCGTCGCCTGAAACCTCTTCTGAATCATGTCGGACACGACCCTGCACGAGCTGTGCAAGGGCTTCGGCGCCCTCCTCTCCCGCTCCAAGACTCCGCAATTCCCCGAGGAGGCAAGTCGGGTCAACGATCGCGGCAACCTCCCCCTCCACGCCGCCTGTTCCTTCCAGGCGAGTCAGGACGTCGTCGATGCCCTCCTGAAGGCTTATCCCCCCGGAGCATCCCAATCGAATGGAGTGGGGAATTTGCCATTGCACCAGGCGGCCATGTGGCAGGCGGGGGCGGACATCGTCGAGGTCCTCCTCGTGCACCATCCGGAGGGCGCCGCCGCCCGGAACCAGTACGGGAGCCTCCCCCTCCACATGGCCGCTTCCAATCAAGCGAGCGCCGACGTGGTAAGGCTGTTGATCGACGCCTACCCCGACGCCCTCCACCTGCAGAACGACGACGGAATGACGCCCCTCGACCTCGCATTGGCAGACGACGCAGTCCCCGAGGCCGTCGTGGCATTGTTGGAGGGACGTCCTCCCCCCCCCGAACTCAGCCGCAGGCAGCAGGCCGAGCGGTTCATGGAGCGTGCCGACGCGCTCGAGCGTCGCCTCAACGGCCTGCGAGGCACGGGGGGACGGCAGGGACGAGATTTTCGCGACGCCGTCGCGGCGGTGAGGCGGTTGGCCGATTGCTACCCCCAGGCGCTGTATGGGGCGGGGATAGATCCCAACGAATTGGAGATCGCATTGAGCAACGCCATGGTCGACGGGGGTAATTCGGGGGGGAGGAGGGGGGGAAATGCCGGGGATGCGGCGCGGAAGCAGCAGATGGCAGTCGAGGGGGCCATACTGGATGCTGTCAGGGGAAGGAGCAAGCGGGGCGGCAACAATGAGGGTTCGGGAGGTGGGGATCCGGGGGGGGTGGACGAGAGGGACGACGGGGGCGTGAGGGACAGGGTGGAGGATCTCATCTCGAGCATCGTGGGGCTGGAGCACATCAAGTGTCAGGTCAGTGCATATGCTGTGTGTTTTATGTTTCGTGCATCCGGGTTGCATGTGCGGCCGCGGAGAAGGGCTTTTGTTCTCTCGAAGTTTAGATGCACAAAGGAGAATGTCGTGGTGGGATGATGATTTCGATCGAGCATCGAGGGAAGCAACATCGGAAGGATGCAATATCGGGGACATGTTTGTCCATTTTTTGTCTGACGTTCATCCATCGAGTCGGAAGAGAAAAGTGAAGACCTTTGAGGGGGCCGTCGGCTGCGTCCATTTTATTTTCGTCAATGGTGCGGCTGTGGGATCTCGCGAAGGGCCACCGAAGGGCCACGGCCCGGGGGCGCGTCACTTTCGATCGAGGGGCACCCATCCGGCCTTGCATTGCGGCAAGTTTGGCACCCGGGGGCGTCCCTTCGCTGCTTTCGGAATCCATCTTACAGGGCCAAATCAGGTCATCGATGCTGAATAGTTATACCGAGCCGATTTCTTGGTTGGGAGTATGCAAGAAGATCTTCAGCCGAGCGGCTCTATTCGTTGGATGGCATTGGTCATGCCGACTTTCTTGGCAGGGACGTTTGACAGACTGGTGCGGAGCTCAGTGGATGAGATACTATGCACTGCTGAAAAGTCATTGGTCGGATCAGTTCGTGTTGCCCGAAATGAGCTCTGGTGCTGGCTGAGATGTGATCACATTCCCACGGTCGGCCGCCGGCAAGGTGTCTTGAATTGGAGGAGAAGCAGGAGAAGCACACACTCTATGCTGCCCATCATTATGATGGGAGTCGAGCATGTGCCCAGCTTCATGATGAAGGCAGATATCTCCTGGGCCATCCAGCAATCCTTTGACCTCTGATGGTGTTGGACGCAGAGTGCAATGGAGGAGTTGCAATGTTTTACAGTGCGGGTTGACTGTTAAGATGAATCCAACCTCACCTATTGTACACCGTCTTCGAACTCCTACGCAGATTCGAGGACTCCGACGTACCACCGAGATCTGCGACCTCCGCGAGTCCCTCCTCCCCGACCACGGGGCCGGCGTCCGCGGCCTCTCCGCCGCCATGCTCGGCGTCACGCTCTCCGACGAGGGCGGCCGTCCCCGCGCCCCCCACATGATCTTCTTCGGCAACCCCGGCACCGGCAAGACCGCCGTCGCCCGCCTCCTCGCCAAGGTCTACCACGAGCTCGGCATACTCCGCAAGCCCAAGTTCCTCGAGGTTGAGAGGATGGACCTCATAGCCGCCGACCAGCGCGGGACTGTGGCCAAGACGCGCGAGGTGCTCGAGGAGGCGCGGGGTGGCATCCTCTTCATCGACGAGGCGTACACGCTCGGCATGACCTCCAAGCGCTCCCGCGCCGAGAACGCGGGCAACGACGCCATGGGGGAGATCATGCGCAGCATCGACACTGACGAGGCCGGGCGGGATTCGCCGCTGGTCATACTCGCTGGCTTCCCCACCGAGATGAACCTCTTCCTCGCACGGCACGACGAGCTCCGCAGGCGGTTCGACGTCACCTTCGAGTTCCCCGACTACACCTGCCACGAGCTTGCCGAGATCTTCGTCGACCTCGTGCACGCCAAGGGGTTCTACCTCGACGAGTCCATCCGCGTCGATTACGTCGCCGGCCTGCTCGAGAAGAGGACGGACGCGCACTGGAGGAGCGAGCGGAACGGGAGGGTCAGCGAGATGCTGCTGGCGGGGGCGAGGACGGAGGTGAGGAAGCGCATAAGGTCGGCGCAGTTCGAGGAGATGGAGGTCGATCCGCAGCTCATTTTGAAGGTGGACATAGAGACGGCCATGACTCACGATCTCAAGTAAGATGGTTCCGGAGGCATGTGTCAATTCCATCACCTGGCAGTCAGAGCAACAGTGTGACACGTTTGCGGGGCCATGGAGTGAGATTATTTATTTGTCAACGAAGATATGTAATGAATGATAATTTTGCATTTCAGTTTACAAGACAAGCACCTATGGTTTCTTCTCCTGGGGGGCTACCAGAAACGAGCACTATTTGATTCAGCATGCACTCTCTTATTAGAACTGTCTCAGAATCTGTCCCACAGAAGCGGTCATGTCTACACAGAGGCAAGCTGGGCTGTACAGTTGGTATCGTGGGGGGTATCGAGTACATTAGTAAGGAATACATCATTAGCACCATACTTCAAAAAAAGAACGTCTTTGAATCAACGACGAGTTGACTTCCCGTCAAACCCATCACACAATCGCACGGAATGAGAGTGTGAGCAAGGAGAGGACCTGAGTGGTACGTATGATTCGAAACGTGACCTCATGGCAAGTCCAAGATCTCTTGCTTATGTTTGGGACTAGGATCTCACTTGCTATTTGCACCATTGCATCATCCATTAGTCTAACTGTAAAAGACCCATCTCACTTCATCTATGCTCATTAAAACAAAGACGTGAGCATCGCACAGAAGTATCTACAACAGAGAAACATAGCACAATGGCACCAACGAATGGGCATGGAAACATACTATAACGGAAACAAGTATGAGGGAATCTCTGACGCCGACGGCTTCAATGCCATCGAACGGGATGTGAGGCCTTCCAAACCCGACCTCGCTCTGCTCTCAAGCCAAGTTGTATTATCTGATTCACGCGTGGATGAACGTGGCGATGATCCGATCGCCAAGCTTCGAACTACAGCTTCTTCTTGTGCGAATGTATTCCAAAACAAGACCGAGCTGATCGCTGCGATCGACGCGTACTTCGACCAAACCTGTCAGTCTGACTCAAGCTGTGCCGTAGGACTCAAGTATGGCCATCCTATGAATGTGTGGTGCGTAGGCGAAGTCTCGGACATGTCTGAACTATTCATGGGCATGACAGAGTTCAACGAGTACATTGGCGATTGGGACGTTTCATCAGTAACGTCCATGACCATGATGTTCAAGCTTGCGGCTTCGTTCAACCAAGACATATCCCAATGGGATGTTTCTTCGGTGGAGAGATTCAATGGAATGTTTAACAACGCCAGATCATTCAATGGTGACATCTCAGGCTGGAACTTCCCTGCAACGTCGCACACGAAGCGCATGTTTTATAAGGCCAGTGCTTTCAACCAGGATCTATGCGCATGGCGCGATCACTTCAATTACGCTGCCGCTGATGATACCTTCTTCGGTACGAGCTGTGCCTTTGCTGATACACCAAGCGAGGATGTTCGTGGCCCATTTTGTGCATCAGAATGCACGGATGACAGTGCCAGTTCCACTCATTGTGGATGCCCGGCATGTACTGAAGAACTTTGGAACACGGCAGCTACTCATACTATTCAAGGACAAGAGGAAGAGGCCACTTTTGGGGAGTGGGTCACCCGTTTTATTGCTTACGGGATGACAGAAGAACAAGCATGTGGGGCAGTGTCAGCGAACACCAAAGAGGGGTATTTCAACGAAAATACAGGGGGATTCGAAGCTTGCGAACCATACACGTGCAACGGTGGTCCATATTGTGGGTGCCCTGAATGCACTAAAGAGGTGTTTGACATAGTACCTCCACAAGGTTCAGCCACTTCTTGCCGAGAATATTACGTCGGCTTAAGGGTTTCCTATGGACACGATGATGAACAAGCATGTTTTAGAATGGCAGCTGCATACGATGGGGCATGCACGCAAGCGTGCAACCCATACACGTGCAATGCTGTGGGAGACAGCCGCTATTGCTGCAGCACCTGCCAAGATGTTTGGTTTACACCGACTGAGGAAAAGCATGGGGGACCAACAGACTTTTGCGGTAGTTTCATCTCAGATGATGACTACTACACCCCTGGAAATCATGCCTTTATTGCCAAAGGAAGAGATATGTGCACAATTGCTGCAGAGATGTACCCAGAGATTTGTGGTCCCTGCGACCCAAGGGCTTGTGCTGATGAACCTAACTGGGAGCCACCTACAGAGTTCTGGCCTGAATTTTGTGCAAGGAACCCTGGCTCTTCACGCTGTCAGCAGCAAGAATGATCAAAACCATCCGTGGTTAGATTCATATCGTAGCTTATGTACCTGTCAACTTATTGTTGTTGGGCGGATATTGTCTGCCAGGACAATGCTTAGGGATTATCAATGCATCGCACGACCAAGAGTTGCCCCAATGTGGCATGTTTTGCATCTTCCAACTCTAAGATCTTAAACCTAGGTACACTTTCTAGTACCAACAGGCAGTATTGCTGCACAAAATATATTGGTCATCATGTTACATACGAGCGATATTCTAACCGCGAGATATACTTTATTGCGTTGTTGTAATTGAGCTCACCACAGTCCAATCTTCCATAGCAATGGAGCCGGTGACAGAGTTCTTGCGCGACACGAGGGAAGCCCGGGTGGGGAACTAGGTACAATCATACGAAACGCGTTCATGAACAGAATCAAACGAATGGTGCGATCACGTTCGCCTGCCACTCTTGGACGTTTACGGGGAGTCCATCGTGGCAGGCATCCCTACGTCGTCAAGTGTTTATCTCCACTTGATTCACTGTAGAAGGTACGTTGCAGCTCAAACCATTGCCGATCACCTACTCCTTTCGATACGCTCACTTCTCGCCTATTCTGTAGCTTTCAGCGAAGAAAATGACATCTGGCACGTATGAGATCGGCTATTGTTCATCTACCGACATGTCACGACGTCACACATTCACAGGCCGGCGTTGTCGTGGGCGGCCGGCTCCCCGACTGTGTCCCCGACCCCTTCTCCATCAAAGAATTCCTCGCGCAACGCGACTTGCGGAAACCAAACTACTTACGAGAGCCATTGCGTCGACGTCCCCTTCGATAATGATCTTGCGAGGAATATCTTCGTACTGCGGCTAGCCGCCGATCTCGGAATGATCCACCCCCAGCTCCCCCGCAAAGGTCTCGAGCGCGAGACGTCCAGCGCCTCCTCTCCGACGACGACGTGAACGCGCCGTCCCTCGCGCGCAGTAGCCACCTCCTCCCCCCTCCGTCGTTCGCGTGGTGGGTCGCCCTCACGACGTAAGTCTACGGGAACCTCCGCACCAAGTCGTCCGCCGTCAACGAAGTCGCGTTGCTGCCATCGTACGCGGCGAGCGTGGGATCCGCGCAGCCCCTCGATGCCCACGGACGCGGCGAATTCCTTGGCGCCGGCCCAATCCGCGTATTTGGTGAGGGGTCGTCCCCACGAGTGGTGTCCGACGTGGTGGTGACGTCGGCGTCGGCACGTCTCGCAGTAGGTGTCGTCCTTCGACCCGAGGGCGTAGTCGTAGCGGTGTCGGTGGCGGGGGTCCTCTCCGCTTTCGCGAGCGCGGCCGCTCCTACTCGCGGGGACGGGGGGCATATTCCATATTCCTCTTCCGATTGGTGCAAGGAGTGGAGGCAACGAAGCGCCTTCATTCAATGCCCTTCCGCGAGCGGCGAGGTGGTGCTGACAGGTACTGACTCCTGACATCTCTTGCTTGGACTCCCAATAACCGCCCAGTGGATACCTAAAATCGCTGAAACTACAAGTTCCTACATACCAACCTACTTACATATGTACCAGCAGGCTTAGAGATTCTTTATGTCCAAAAGATATGAAACCGAGTGCGGCAGAAAAAAACAAAGGACGACAGGTGCTCTGCCCCGCCCGCCCGCCCCGAGCCGCGTCTTCCGCTCGCGATGAGCCGGCCTCGGACGACCGCGCAGTGCCGCCCGGGAGCGCGGGAGCGAAGGCACATTTCGTCCCCGAGCAGCGCAGCGGCAACGTGGGACGACGGGCCGCGCCTGACCTGGCCGGGGCTGCGGACGGGACGCAGGGCGCCGTCGCCGGGGCGGGGCTGGGCGGACAGAGGGGATTTCGGAGGAGGGTCTCCCAGAAGGAAGGGCCGATGGGAACGGAAGGGTCGGCATCGAGGAGCGACAAGTCGAAGACGTCCAGGGGACGAGACCGCCAGCAGCGGAAGCAGCAGCATCGCGATCAGCTCTATTGTACCTGCCAACGCTGGACAGGGCCGCGTACGAGGACGTCTGCGACGACGATGAGCCCGACCCTGCCGACTACAACTTCTCCCATTCCGGCCGAGAGCTGTTTTCCGCCGACGGGTATCTCCAGTCGCCGCCGCGATCGTCGTCCGGCAACGGCAACGGCTCGAGGAGGGACAATGGTCGCGGCTCGAGGCATCGATCGCTCGGATCACCTGCGGGCCGGCGCGACGAACAGGGCGGGCGGGGAGGCTGCATCGCCTTCCAGGATTGGCACAGTTCCTCCTCCCATTATGTGAGTGTTCATACACTGTTGCTGCAGATGCTGCCATGTCATTGAGAAACGATGCTGTTGTGTGTTTGTGCCATTGAAACTCATTTGGAGTCAATCTCGCCAATCTCACCCAAACTATTCTCAGCACCCATCAAAAGAACTAAATGGTGGGCCGAGCCCGACGCAAATTCCTTCCGTGTCCGCGGCAAGACTTATAAGACGGACAACAAAAAAGTGAATGCTGGATCGAGCGTCTTCCGGCTTTTTGCCGTCGACATCGTCGAAACGGACATCCCCATTATGGCCGGCATGTGCACCCATCCCAGGGAACGTCTCCAGCAGTCCCTCCAACGCGACAGGGAGGCGGAGGCAATGGGAGTCGAGTCCAACGAAACCTCTCCATATACGTTCGTTGTCAACATCGCCCTCCCCGGCCCGCCCAACTACCACATGGCGTTCCACTACGCTGTCGACGACGGCTCCGACGGCACCCCCTCCTCCAGGCTGTGCCAGGAATCCTTCTTCGGCAAGGATGACGCCATCCGCGACACCTTCAAGCTAATACCCCAAACGAGGGCAACTCCATGGTGCGCAAGGCTGTGGGTTCCACCCCGGCGATCATGGGGAACAAGATCAAGCAGACGTACGTGCAGGGGGAACGATTCTTCGAGCTCATGATAGACACGGGTTCGAGCCCGGTGGCCGCCGGCGTAATATGCATCTGCAACGGCTACGCGATGACGATCGTGGTGGACCTGGCGTTTTTGTTCGAGGGAGAGGAGACGTTGCTGGAGCGAGTGCTGGGGTGCGCGCGATTGAAGAACGTGGAGTTCGGCAAGAAGTTGAGATTCATGGAGAGCGTCAACGAGTGAGGGTACCCTGGTATAGATGACTGACGCTGATACGATACGATACCCTCTCGCGTATGTTCTCGCGCTCACGCTCGCGCCGCCGTGGTACCTTACCTCGAAAACAATAAAATAAATTTTATTGTGTTTTTCGAATCAAACAAAAAATGGCGACGGCAACATCGACGACAACATCGACGACGACATTTTAACGACGACGTTTCGACGACGACATTGACGACGTATCGACGGCGACAAGCGCAACCGCCAACTTCAACTGTCCGAAGAATCGATCGATTGGTGAAGCGATTGCTGAGCTGCCTGGCTGGAAATGGAGTTGCCTGACCAGGATGATGACTCGTTTATCGAGAGTGGCCATAGCGGTCAAGCCAATAGACAACCCAATTCAGATGATGAATCAGAAATGGCCGCTGAGATGTTCAGGAGGTGGAAAGCCAAGCGAGCTGCTTACCACGAACCGGAACGGCCCCTTACCCGCGATGAATTGAATCGAATACTCAAAGATGCCGAGTACTGCGAGTACAGGCGTGAATCACGAAAGGTGATCGGGGAGGATATCAAGCTCCTAGCAAAAACTCAGAGACCCCCAGAAAAGGATGTTGTAGACGATGCCAACGGCATCGGTGGCAATGGCATTGTATCATTTGCAGGACGGATGCTCCAAACTGTTTGTGGAAAAGCCTTCGCCGAGCCCAAGGAGCGCAACATTGAGAGAGGAACCCTTGATTTGCAGCCGTGTATCCATCCAAGGCGCCCGAAACGAGACAGGGCGAGGGATAATATGTTGAATGAGCAAGTGGAGGCCAAGCGAGAGGCCAAGAGGTCGAGGTTTGAAGAAAGGGTACGCGATGATGTGTCCAAGGAGGCTCCAGTCATGGAAGCTGGAGGTGACGAAGACTACAATGTCAGCGATTTGACGGAGCTCAAAACTGTTAGTGATGGTACCTCGGCCAAGCCTGATCGAGACGTTGATGACGAAGCGACTGCTTTGCAGACGTGTACTCGTCCGTGCACTCGGGCAACGCCAAGATGCCAGAAACAAGACAGGAGTAGAGACTGTTGGGCGAACGAGGGAGTGGAGGCCAAGCAACACATTGGCGCAAATGCATCTGTGAAGGAGTATCAGCTTCCGAACGAAACTGCTGGTAGCCCACAGGCTTTGTCTCCGACTGCCAGCCCCACGTCCAGCGCACCCACTGCCAGCCCTGACACCCAGGTACCAGCTGGTAGCCCACAGGCTTTGTCTCCCACTGCCAGCCCCCCGCCCAGAGCACCCACATCCAGCCCGGACACCCAGGCGCAGATGGGTAGCCTACAGACTACTTTGTCTATAACTGCTAGCCCCATGCCTAGCCCCATGCCAGCTGCACCCACGGCCAGCCCTGACACCCACCCACAGACTTTGCCTCCAACTGCCAGTCCCATGTCCAGCACACCCACGGCTAGTCTTGACATCCAGACACCGGGAGGCGCCACCAACGAAGCAGTGGGAGTGCAGGGAGAGCCAACAGATAGAGATAGGGAAGTGGTGAACGGCCAGAGGGGGGGTAGGGGCAAACGTCGCACGAAGATGCATGGCAAGAATAGGCTCAGGCATAAGAAGGGCAAGTCCATGCAATACAAGAATGAAATGAGAACCATGGAAAAAGATGGAGGGTCCAGGCTTGTAAAAAACGAGAACACACCCATCCCTGGCGCCCATAATGACAGAACATGTCTTGCTCTCTCAATAACATCAATATTGCCACAAGGTATCAATAGTGGGGAGGTTTACAAGGAGTTGACTGCAGCGATGCCTCAGTGTGGAGACACGTCTCCTTCAAATTTGAAAGACGCTCTTGCCGAGTTTGGCCTTGAGCTGAAACCAGCAACACATGATTATGATAAGAAAGGTGGCAGACCCTACCATCTCTTGCAACACCACAAGGGCGAATGCAGTCTGGTTGTCCACATCAAGCTGACTAATCGGAGGGGTCAGAAAATGGCACACTTTGTTGGGTGGGATGGTACAACCATTCACGATCACCCTGAAAGCAGTGTCATCGAAGACACAGACCGTCTGGACAAAGCGAGCAGTCGGAAGGTTTTCGATAAGCTGTACAAGGAATTCAAGGAGTGGTCCGTCACTACTGTGTACAAGTTGCAGCACATTGAATAATGCCTGCACCTCCACTATCGTTGACGCTGGGGTCGGGCCCCTAATGGTCGGGCTCCTTTCCTTGCACAGCCCAGTGCTATGCAAGCAGCCGGGGACATGCGGCCCCTCATGCAGAACATCACCTGCTGGGTCCTGAGCAACATCGATCTAGGGTGAGAGGGGCAGGGGAGAGGGGACTAGATTGCTTGGTCTGAGTACATTCCAGATGTTATCGCTGGGCTCAGTATGTCCACTTAGAGTATTCACTACATGGTGTTGTAATCCATCAGTACAACTACAACGGTACTGGGAGCAGCACTAGCCAGGTTGCACACACCTGGAACAAACTTGGTGTTGCCCATGGCCACGCTCACCAGCTTCCCGATATTATTCTCACCATCGTCTCTCAGCCCACTGTCCTGGCATTCACTCGTCACCCACACCCTCACACCCTCCATCGGTCCGCCCCTTTTCAACAGCGTGGTGGCGCAATCGAAGTCCACGTACATGTCATAGAAGTAATCAACTCTTCATATTGGCCTTCAGACGCTCCCAATTAGATGCCCTATGCTCGACTCATTCTTCGTTAACGCCCCGGACTTTGACTTCTTTGACTTCTTTGACTTCGCCACAGGGTGCACCACTTTGGCTGCCATTACGGCCGCCTCCTCTGCCGCGCAGCAACCTCCGCTGCTTCAGCAGTTGCTCCCTCAACAGTGCAGCTTCTGCCGCCTCTACGATTGCACAGCCGCCTGTGCGCAGCCTGATCGGTGGCTGCCTGCTCTGCAGTAACAACGGTAGTTCGGCGAGCGATGATGTGCCAGCGTTGAAAGGCCAGCGATGAGCGATGAAATATGAAAGGCCGTCGGTGATAGGCCTTCGATGAAAGGCCGGCGATGAATGTTACGAAACGGAGAGTGCCAAGCGGCCGGCGTTGTCGTGGGCAGCCGGCTCCCCGACTGTGTCCCCGACCCCTTCTCCATCAAAGAGTTCCTCGCGCAGCGCGACTTGCGGAAACCAAACTACTTACGAGAGCCATTACGTCGTCCCCAACACCGCTACGGACAATGTCCTCTTCGATGATGATCTTGCGAGGAATAGCACTGCGGCTCGCCGCCGATCTCGGAAAGATCCACCCCCAGCTCCCCCGCAAAGGTCTCGAGCGCGACGTCCAGTAAGTGCCTCCTCTCCGGTGGCGATATCCCCCCCGTGAATACATATGTAGAATGGGAGGGAGGTCAACAGCCAACGCAACAGCGGCGACCACCCCCGTTGAGTGGGGGTCGCCGGCCATGCGCGAGGAAGAATTGTGAGTAGCGCGTGGAGGGGGGCAGCTTTGTAGTGAGAATATGTAGAGGCCGTGGACGGGACGGCTGTGGATGAGCCCGCCATGGGTAGCACGGCCTCGACGGCGATGGTGATGGGGCGGAAATGTGGGGGGCCGATTGGTGCAAGGAGTGGAGGCAACGAAGCACCTTCGATGCCATACCTACCGCGAGCGCTGCGAGCTGCGAGCGAGTGCGTGGGGCGTGGGGCTGACTGCTGACATCTCTTGCTTGGACTCCCAATAACCACCCAGTGGATACCCAAAATCGCTGAAAATACAAGTTCCTACATGCCAACCTACTTACCTGCGCTTCAAGGTTCTTTATGTCCAAAGATATGAAAGATCCATCGGGCACGGTGCTAGAGGCCCCCGCCGCCAGAAAAAAAAAAAAGGACGTGACTGGACGCAGTGTGCTCCGCCCTGCCCTCGCGCCTGTCTCTCAGAACTTGTGTCCATCCTTCCCCCTTCCCCGCCCCAGCAACATCCAGCATTCCAATCTTGTCTCCGCCATGAAGGACTGCCGCGCCGCCCTCGTGGGCGAAGCTGACGATGACGACGAGCGCCAGCAGCGCGAACTGGTCAAAAAGATCGTCTGGCGAGACTTCACCTTCCTCCTCCTCGCCATGGCCGCCTCCGCCGCCATAAGCTTCGTCGAAACCAACGCGGGAGACGCATCGCTCCGGGGGGGGGAGGGGGCGGACGAGCGCGGCATCGTCGACGCCGGCTTCATCGCCACGGGGGGGTTGCACGGCTGGCTGAGCGCGCATCGAGATTGGAACGACGCCTTCGCGTTGGCGAATACCGTGGGCTGCGTGCTGTTGCCGGCGGTGGTAAGCATCCAACGGAGGATGGAGACATGTTGTTGTTGTCGTTTTTGTCTCTCGACGTGACCACCGTTTCGAATCCCCCATCCCTCCTCTCCACTCTCCAGTACCTCGTCTACGTCACCGTGTGGGTGGGCGACTACGACCTCGCCTTCCGCTACCTCGCCACCCAAATCCTGCGATCCTTCTGCGGCTGGCTGACCTACCTCCCGTCTTCGCCGGAATACTTGATGAGCTATTACGACGTGCCCGACGTGTTCCAGTGCTTGGCGAAGGAGTGCGGGGATCCGTCGTTGGAGCCGGCGCAGCCATTCGTGTCGTTCTTTTCGGGGCACGTGGCCACGCTGGTTTGCTGTGCCAATCACATGTACCTGCACGGATTTAGGCGGTTAGGGGTAGTGTGCCACGCAATAAACGTGCTGCAGATCGTGAGGCTTTTGGCGACGAGGGGTCACTGTGAGTTTGGAGGCTTATCTTTCGAAGCTGAAAATGAAGAGTCCATCGATTATTGAATCCTCGTGCAACTGATTCGTGAATCAATGTTTTGACCTCCATTGCCTCCTCGCTACACCCGGCAGATTCAATCGACATAATAATCGGGTGGTACGTCGCCATCTACGTCTCCCGTTCCGCTGGCCGCCTCGGTCGCTATTACTCCCGAGGCAAGCTCTTTCGAGATATTATCGCTCCCAGAAGTAAGAAAGAGGCTCTCGAACAATTTATGGGAGTCGACAAGGATATGCGTTCGATGCGTCTGTCGATGATGATACGGGACGCTCAGTTGGAAGAGACGTTGCTGGAGTTGGAGAGGGATGATTTGGCGGCGCTGAGGGAGTCGGTTCATGTGACTACGGCAAAGTTGGTGGCAAGGACGAGCAGGGGAGGTTCCGAGACGAAGAAGGGAATGTGAGGTCAAGTGGTGTGTCTCATTGGCGATTGGCCATTGCAAATATTTTTGGCTATGGAGATGGACAATAACGATGCCGAATGCTTGAGGTGGCAATGGGTGCTTCAGAGTTCATTGCTTGTGTGGAAGGGTCCATTGATTAATCAAAACGGCTCAACGCAACGAAGGGGACTTCCTAAAAGAGATTTGTGTGGACATGTATTTTTTGGAAATATTATAATTAGCAGTGTTCCAAGGTGATAACTTCTTATCTCGCTCGAAAAGAGTATCTTGGATATGTTATCCCGAGGCGAGAAAGCCTTAGTGCAAAGCAGGCTAAGCATAGAGTATTGACCAACCAAGTGTATAGAATCCAGCGGCAAAAGCTCATAATTGTGTCGCGCTAGCAAACAGCTGTTAGTGATTGTATGAATGCGATAACGACTATGCAATGCATGTTCGAAAGCACTCCAATCTGATTTCTCTCTCGGTTTGAGCTGACATATTCTGAGTTTTGTTGGTTGGGAAGCTGCATGCTGAACTTCCACTCCTGCTCCTTAGGTAGTCCTCATGAAAGATTCCATATCCAGACTGTAACGATGAATCCTCTGCTCCTATGAGCGCTCAACCGCTACCGACCCTGTTACAGATTCAAGAGAGATATCATGACTCGAGGTGGAGTCACCGCTAAAGAGATCTAAAGCATTCGAGCCTCAGGCACATGCCACCCTTTTCTAATTTTTTGAGACAGAATGGGCAAAAATGTGCCTTTTCTCAGGCCACTGAGCACCCACCTCGAAGCGCGGCCACAAGCACGTGCTACGAAGGAACACTATTCTAATAATTTTGAAACCAAAGATGGAGGGAAGCATCGAAAATGTGCCTTATCTCATGTCACTAGAGCCACGAAGGAGCTCATAGGTAGCGAGATAACGCAAGGCCGAGATGGCGGGAGCTGAAGAGAGTGATGAGTGGCTGGTGTTGCATTCCACTGAGACAAGAGAACGACACCGTTCATTTTACGGAATCGCATCGAAACAAATCGATGTCTCTTTTGGTGATGTATTCGATCGAATGGATCGAGAGAAGTCGATCGGTCTACTCCTCTTCACGTATCATACAATCTCATACAATACTTCTTGCGATACGAGCAAGATACGAGGCCCGCTCCCGGCATCTGCCCTCTGCTCGCTCACTCTATTGTACACTTCATAAAAGGAGCGCGGAAGAATACCACAAGTCGCTATCAGCGAGCACCAAACAAAAAGATAATCATGAGTATTGCCACAGCCAATTCGCTACAGGTTCTTGTCGCCAACGATGTGGAAGACGTCGAAGACACGGAGGAACCTACGATGAAAGTAACCCTTCTCTCGGGATTCTTAGGCGCCGGTAAAACCACCCTGCTCAAGAGAATTTTGCGTCTCAACAATGACCGTAGTGATGATACGAAGCTTAAGATGGCGGTTATTGGTGAGTCGATAATATTCATTCCGTGTGCCAATCCATGCAGTCACTCGCCCGAGTCGTTTGATGTATGTTAATCCGTCCTCACTTTTCAATAAAAATGATCATTGCATCTTGTGCGATACCTTCTACCTATTGAATGAAGTCAATGACATGTAAGAAGAAATTCGCGATGTGTGTTCCTCATTATATTGTTGCTGAACTGCACAAACCCACATGTACCATTATCCACTTCCTACTTCAATCTAAGGGGCGAGATCAACCTCGATGCTGAAGAGATAAAGGTGCGTTAATTCTTCCCGTATACCAGCTTGCCTGTTTCTACTCCAAGCATGAGCTGTAGTTATAACCTTTTTTACTACTCTTATCAAGGCATCAAAAGTAATTCAAGAGGATGCCGAAATGGTGGAGGTACGCCCTGACTTTATGTTTTCCGTTTTGTGTTTTATCTTGCCTGTAATTTATCACATCTTAAATCTACAACATGTCTCATTTATTGTAGATGCACAACGGCTGCATTTGCTGCACACTGCGAGGAGACTTGTTGAAAACTGTGAAGAGTCTAAGCCAGGAAGGGGACTTCGATTATCTCGTCATTGAGTCAACCGGCATCTCTGAACCCCTTCCAGTTGCCCAGACATTTGCTATGGATGTTGATAGCATGCAATCTGGTGATGGGAAAGACAATAGTGGTGATATTACTCCAGGGAATGAGCTCACTGTTGCTACTGACGAAAAACAGAGTCTTTTTCACTACGCCAATCTTGATACATTGGTCACAGTTGTGGATGCGCTCAACATCTTCGATGTTCTCGCCTCCGGTGAGAAAAAGTTGTTGCTATTGTAGCATTATTTCAAGTGGAGGAGTCTTACATATGTTATCGTATTTTGTGCGAATAGTGGAGTCTTTGGCGGATGCAGACAACATTTCAGGTATGGTGGGAAACACTGGAACTGACACTGTCCCTGATGGCAAATTCAGCGAAGAAGAAAGAAAGGGCGCCTTTGAAAAGGCTATGAATACTGATACTGATATGCTCCGTAAGATCTTGAAGTCAAGGGACTTGGATAGCACTGGCTCTAAAGAGGAGTTAGTTAAACGCCTTGTGGCTGCTTTTGAAGAAGAATTTGGTAAAGAACCCCAACAAGTGGATAACCGACCCATATCAAGGCTTTGGCTTGATCAGATTGAGTTTGCGAATGTTATCGTAGTAAGCAAGGCTTGTCAGTTTATTGAGAAAGAGGGCGCTGCCAAGCTTTTCGAGATCGAGCGCCTCTTGAACAAGTTGAACCCCAAGGCTAAAATCCTCGTCCCCCAGAAGGACAAGTACGAAGATCTCGACGTATCCGCTACGTTGATCAATACTGGCATGTTTGACATGGCTGAGAGTCAGGCTTCTTTGGCCTGGGCGCAGGAACTCGAGAAGGATGAACACACTCCCGAGACTGAGGAGTACGGAATTTCAAGTATGGTCTTCACAGCTAATATGCCTTTTCATCCTGAACGTTTTGCCATGACCCTACGAGGATTCGGAGATTATGGTTCCGTAATGAAGATCACAAGCAATGGCAGTGAAAATGAAAAAGATATTGAAGAGGAGGTTTATACTACAAGCTACCACCATGAGAATATATTCCAAGGAGTCGTGCGTACCAAGGGTCAACTATGGCTGGCAAATGCAAGCCAATTCCCCATTCGATTCCAGACGAGTGGAGTGCATATCCAAATGGAACCATCCGGACAGCCGTTCTTCGCTGAGATTAAAAAGAAGATTGAAGAGAAGAACAGCCCAGATGAGTTCTTGACTAATTTTGTCGAGGGTGAAGTCCAACGCTTGAAAGATGAAGGAAAGTGGACTGATGAGTTTGGTGATCGTCGCAGTCAACTGGTGTTCATTGGTGTGGGTTTGGACAAAGAAAAAATCCAGACATGGCTTACCTCAAGCCCTCGTTACAGAGGAAGAGACTGCTGATATGGGTGGCATGGAGGGCTGGAAGAAGCTGAAGGATCCATTTTGGGATGGAAACATCCCTGAGTTTGCGATGTAGATTGTTGTCGGTGTGCGCACCTGTTTAATATGTTCGTGCGATGGATATTTCTTGGTCCTCAAAGAGAGTGATACATAAAGATGAGGAAATATTGTATCCCCGTCTGTAGGGCCCTCTGACCTGTTACATTATTGCTGCACCAACAGGCACTTAGAGTTCCTCCCTTTAGCTGAAATAGCTCTCCTCGATCTTGCAAACCAAATAAAGCATGCTCCACGCGCACACCGAAAGGGTCGTGTTCGCCCCAGTCTCGCATATCACTTGGTGGCGATATCGAAGACTGCTTAGCTTGCTACTTAGTGTGGAGCAGAAGCGATGGAGCTGCCTCATGTTCTTAGGACGGTAGTAGAAGAAGAGTCCAATGGACAAAACTGTTGTCGGTGGAGGAGTACCTAATGCACAGGCTTTTGTTGCTTGCCGGCAGCATGACTGGAACTGCTGACGCAGGGATAGTTGCCGCTGCCACCCTCGGCCTCAGACGAGTCACCACGTCCAGTGGGCAAAAAGGAGTTGAGGAGCACGTAGGGCAGCCGACTGGGAATAATCTCCACTGCGCCACATAGCAAATCCTCCGAGTGGTCATGCCCGTGCTCCTCCATGGCGTCAGAGCCCGCGCCGTTCGAGGGGCGTGCAGTTGCTGCTGCTAAAACACTGTCCTGGTAATGCCACCTCGGCTGCTGATTCTCCTGCTCCGCCTGCCGCTTCGGCTGCTGAAGCTGCCTATGATGCTGCCATCCCTCTCGACCTCCCCTGCCCTTGCCGCTGCTTTCGGTACTGCTGCTGTCGCTAAAAATGGTATAACCAACCAAGTCCTTCCAGAACTAATGCCGCCGCTATCTGTTGCTTTGTCATAATTCCGAGTCTGCCTCTCGTGACAGATTATTCAGCCAGACTCAATGGGAGGTAGAATGTCAGATGCAATACCAGCGGTTGATGAAGCTAGAGACGGCAGGAGGTTGAGTCCAAGGGGTAGGCCCCGGTGATAGGATCAGAATGACCGTATAAATACCATGTTGACGTCGTGTTGAGGAAATACAAATCCACTTCCGCAGTTGCAATCACAGTCAATTCTGTAACCACGCCAGATGACCGTCGTCCGCCCATGGCGGCCCGCCCCTCAATCTGAAGCGCCCGCATCACCGTGCCTCCGACTGCGAGCCCTGCCCCGGATTCATCCATCCCTGGCTGCTGCCTGATGCGACAACTATCCGATATCGGACGAAGCGGCATGTCAAATAGAGCCACTCCGTCTGCGCGAACTTGAATCGCCCACGTCAGTGCGAACATGAGAACGACTTCCCCACGGCAGTCGAAGCCCATGGAGCAGCGGCCGGCGGGGGCGGACTCTCCACCGTCATCGTCGACCATCGACTCGTCCCATCGTGAGCGCGAAGAGTGGGATGCATGTCGCGAGCCGCCTGGAAGATCAGGCGGCGCTGGATCCTGGAGCCTGGACTCTCAGACGGGTCCACGAGATCAGCTGCAGCCCCGGAACTATATCGAATATGCAGATATACGCAGTCCACGAGCCACCGCACCCTCGGCCAGGCGGCGTGGCTCCACTCCGGCATGCCCGTCTCGAGTCTCAGGCGATCGAGACCCCCCGGCCCTCCAGCGGCCGCATTCTCCTCCTCGATCGCGTCGGCGCCATCGCCGCGGCCCGCTCGCGTCGCCCCAGACGATTCCGCCCGGACGGTTGAGAGAGGATGATAGAGGATGCTCGAGCGGCGCCCGTCGTCCCGCGTCGCGCAGCGCTCGTGGACGATGATGTGCCCTTGGCCGCCGCGCCTCCCGGGCGGCACCGCAGGGTCGTCCGAGGCCTGCGCATCACGAGCGGACGGCGCGGCTCCCGCCGCTCAAATGGCATCGTCCTCCGACGAACGGCCCCGTCCGTAGTACCCCTCGCGGAGGGCATCGTCGCCGTCCGAATGATCGTCGGCGGGGACGGAGCTGGCGCTAGAGTGCTGGTGGTGCTNTCTCGACGCGCTCGCACCTGCTTTTAGCGCCCTCGTATATCTCCTCGTCGTTGGGAGATGGGAAGGATCTCATAATGCGGACCCTCGCGCTCGACCAGCGCGACCGTCGTCCGGGGGCGGTGCGGGACGTGCAGCTCGACGACATCGAAATGTCCGAGAGGGAGCTGATGAGCGGGTCGATCAGTAGGCTCGACGGCAGCAATAGGATAGACGGGAGCAATAGGATAGACGGGAGCAACAGAATGGACGGCAGCTATAGGAGCAACTCGAACGATCGGTACAAGCCGGTGCTTCACTCCGGAGGACGGGAATTTCAGCCGGACAAAATGGTCATACCGCGAGGCGATCTGCTCAAGGTCTCGCAGTCCGATAATAGGAGACAATCGATGAATTCCATGAACGCCCCGCCGCTCGTCGACGGACAACGGAGACCCGAACCTAGGAATGAATCGATGCCTACTGGATCAAGGCCCAATTCACGGCCCGGATCGTTCAATCAGTCGCTGAATGGAAGCTGGCCCAACTCGCTGAACAATTCCGTCACGGAGGGGATGAGATCGACTACGGAACCTTCGAATGGGAACGCACTACGAGGGAGGCCGCTCCACAGGCCGCTCCAGCGCGATGGAGGAGGAGCCGCGGCGAGCGTCCGCTCGAGTTCCCTCGACAGCGCGTTGAGTCGATTGCACTCTCACATGGGCGACGAGTCCACGGCCACGCCGGTCATTAGTAATTTGGCGAGACGGCATTCGGACAGACAGTTTGCTAAATCTGCTCAACAGGAGCCTACTTCGGGACGAGATCCAGGAGGTCTGGCAAGTGGACACCAGAATGATGCTTCAGCGGTTTCTGCTGCGGCATTGAAAAGGCTTTCGTCTTTGGATCGCCTTTCCTCGTCCATGCCCCAGGAGCCTAGAAGACAAGACCTTTCTAGCTCGTTATTGAGGGCATATGATGAGGGGCCAGATGGTGGTTTGTCTCGTTCAATACTGGATCAGGGTGCAGGAGGATATCCAGATGCCGACAGAGCAAATAATGATAGACCCCAACCGAGACCAGAGCTTAACTGGAGCGAGAGGTCGGGGGCGAGCGCGGGCTTCCTCCCCGCCACGCTGAAGCAGGGGTCTTTGAGGGAGCCCGGGCCACCAAAGGAACGAAGGCGGACGTCGCAGAAGTGGACGAAGGAACAGGCTCGGATAGCTCAGGAACAGGCTCGCATATCACAGGAACAGGCTAGGATAGACCAGGAGCAGGCTATGGTAGACCAGGAGCAGGCTTGGATATCACAGGAACATGTTCGCATGACACACTTAAGTTCCAATGATGCACCCCCCGTGTCAAAACACATATCAGGAATGGACACGAGCAATCGCAGCTCCAATCTCGATTCAAGCGATCGATCTCGAGAAAGGCGAGTGACTCCCCGTGGATCGTCAGAATCAATGCAGGATTATTACCCCAAGGAACAAAAATCATCCAATCTGAATGTCACCGATCGGTCGGGTCTGAATACGAGCGAGCGATCGGGAGTAGACCGACGTGCAAGGGGATCGTCAGAATCGATGCGGGAATACTACCCAGCCAACGGACAGATGGAACCCGAAGCCAATGGAAAGAGGGCATCCAGGAAATCGCCGACCTTGAACGTCAGCGAACGATCAGGAAGTTCCATGTCCACCTCGAAACAACGTGGCCAGGGGGGCTCGCCAGACCCATTGAGGGAATTCTATGCCGAGGACGAGCTGAACTTGAGCGACAGATCGGGCGGAAGCAGGTCTCGATCAAAGCCTGGCCAGAGGGGCTCGTCAGACTCGATGAGAGAATACTACCCTGAAATCGAACCCTCTACTGGCAAGAATGGCTCCAAACCGGATCTGAACTCAAGCAGTCGATCTGGGGACAGTAGCTCCAAGTCCGGCTCGCTTGCGAAGGTACTGGGTGGTTCCACGAATTCGTTTGCAGACTACTTCAAAGCCTTGGACGAGATAGACCGCGAGGAGATTGAAGCGTCAGAAAAACGGCGGTCACAAGATGCTGCGCCCAAAGCAAATGGGAGCAAGGGTCCCCGGCGAGTGGAACCCCTGGAAGTAAGCGAACGATCCGGTGACAGCAGTTTTCTGACCTCGAGCAGAGACAAGACGCCGATGGGCTCGGCAGCCGATTCCCAATCGAGGGCCGCCTCCCTGATCGACGAGTTGTTCGAGGAAGGAATTTTCCAGGAGGAACTCACGGGTCCGACTGACAGTGAGAGCGATGGCGACATTGACGTTAGTAGCACGAGCGCCCTCGCAGCTGGAGCAGCTGTCTTGGCGGACAGAAAGGAGAAGAAGAAGCCGATCGAGGATCTACACTATGCGTCGAGCACAGAAAACTTGGCCGAGGCGATCGCTGAGTTAGAGGATGGCAGCAAGAAGGAGGGCGAAGAATCAAATGGCTCAACACAAGACGACAACAAGAAGTCGAAAGAAGTGGGCGAACAGTCGAAATCGAAGGCGAGGAGGCCCAGCCGTTGCACTCAAGGAATGCTCGACAGCCAGGACAAGAAGAAGAAGAAAAGGGGCACCTACGTATCGCGTCACATGATGTGCGTCTTGTGCGCATGCCACTGCTTGAGCCTCTTGATCGTCGGGGGCCTAGCATTTGGGGTTCACTTTTTCTTCGATTTTACAGGAGACTCTGCGACAGCTTCCCAGAGTGAGAACGATGAGAGCTCTATCCCCAATAGTGGTGCAGATGGAAAGACGGTTTCACAATCCAAGCCATCACAGGAACCCACCAAAGCCACCCAATCAAATGAAGATGGATCGAGCATGGAAATGAAGCAGACACTGTCTCTACTTGACCATTCGTTGTTACCCTCTGGAGTTCCATCAGGCAGCCCTTCTATGCTGGCCATGCCATCTCCAAGCAGTTCACCATCGTCGAATCTTTCATTATTGCCCAGTGTGACTGCCCTACCATCACAATATCCATCTGACAGACCTTCAGTTCAACCATCCGATGCTCCCTCGATCCTACCTTCGTCGCCCCCCTCATCTAGCCCTGGATGCCCTGAACAGCTTCGAAAGTCCATGAATCTAGATGATGCCGGGTCCATCACTCTGAAATACGACGCTGTCATCTTTAGTGGAGGCAAGGATAGCCTCGCCGGACTCATGTGCATATCTTTGGAATACACTGGCGAGGCAGGTTGGATCGGCGTCGCCCTCTCGGAGGCTACCAGGGATCCCCAGTATGGAAAGAAGGAGGCTATCATCGGCATGCCAAATTTGATGTCGACAAATGCCGTCTCACTTGTAACTGGTGCAGATCTGGGCGAAAGAGGGGGACTGGGACAAAAGCATTCGCGTGTCGACAGTGGGCCTGCGTTCGTCAACCCTGGAAAGTACAAGATCCCAGCCGGTGGGATTGGAGAGAGCTACTATGGCCCAAGTCTCACATTGCTCAGTAATAAGCAGACTTTGCAGGATGGGTCAATCTCAGTGCTAGATGCAAACCAAAACATCAATGGCGAAGTCTCAGGAAAGATAACTCGACTGACCTTCGCCAAGTATCTCAACGAGCCAGGAGAAATCGCAGTCGACCCCTACGAAAGGACCCTGCTTCTATACGCAATAGCTCCAGAGTCGAACAGCAATCCTGAATGGAAAGTGATCCATGTCAATTTACTCGGTGATGACGACTTGGCATCGCTGGAGCCGAGTACTGGGACGATGAGGGCGAGGCAACACGTAGATCTTATACCTCCCTGATCGTAATAACGCTTACTATCGTCTATATCAAGTCATTTCTTAATGGCTATATCGTCCAAGCTCATTTCAAGGTACAGCCTTGAAGATCAAGAGCGGTATTTGCATGCCAAGGTTCGATTGAGATTGTCGATATTTTTGCTATGGAAACATGATGACCGATGTAATTTTTTGCAGGAATATTGGTACTATCTAGAAAGTGTAGGTTTAAGACCTTGGAGTTGGAAGATGCAAAACATGCCACATTGAGACAACTGAAACTCTTGGCCGTGCAATATATTGACAATCCCTAAGCATTGTTCTGGCAGACAATATCCCCCCGACAACAATAACTCGACAAGTACATAAGCTTCGATATGAATCTATCCACGGATGGTTTTGATCATTCTTGCTGCTGGCAGAGTGAAGAGCCAGGGTTCCTTGCACAAAATTCAGGCCAGAACTCTGTAGGTGGCTCCCAGTTAGGTTCATCAGCACAAGTCCTTGGGTCGCAGGGACCGCAAGTCTCTGGGTAGTACTCCGCAGCAAAAATGCACATATCTCTTCCTTTGGCCAGATAGGAACGATATCCAGGTTGTGTATAGTCATCATCTGAGATGATACTACCACAAAAGTTCTTTTCCCATTCAAAATCCCAAGTCGGTGTAAACCAAACATCTTGGCAGGTGCTGCAGCAATAGCGGCTGTCTCCAACAGCATTGCACGTGGATGGGTTGCACGCTTGCGTGCATCGCCCTTCATGCATACGAGAAGTTGACATTTCAAAACATGCTTGTTCATCATCGGCTCCAAAAGCCCTGGATAAGATGTAAAGGTCTCGGCAAGTGATTGAATCTGGTGGAAGTACTGTGTCAAACACCTCTTTAGTGCATTCAGGGCACCCACAATATGGACCACCGTTGCA
>JALLBE010000053.1:0-26941 GCA_036939795.1 Thalassiosira mediterranea
CGGTGGAGGGGGTGGTTCTCGCTCCGTCCGCGAGGCCTGTCTTTAGGCCTTGATTAGGACGGATACGCGATAGCCTGGCCCGGACGGCGAGCCGTTCGGGGCGCGCGGACGGGTGTTGATGCGCGGACGTCGGTTGCTTTTTGACGGCGGGCGTCGGCGGCGCCGTAGGGGATGGAGGCTGCCTACCGGGGGATTCGCCGTACTACGGCCGTGGTTTTTGATGCGTTGAGAGCGGAAATGGCCGGCGCGTCACACTAACATAATGCGTGTGATACTAGCAGTACTCCCACAGAAAACAAGCGACCTCTAAACCTTAATTGTTCTCTTGACTCTTTTGTCCCCGGACATGGAGCTGGGGAATGGGGAACAGCATTCACTGTGTATGTATGTGAATGTGGTGGATGTTTGGACACAAATGTGGGTATTTATCAATCTAAAAATATATCCGATGGCGATGTTCCGGAGAAACCACCGCGACGACGACATTCACCATGGCCGCCGCCGTCGCCGCGCTCTGATCGTTCCGCCGCGTCGCGTCCACGCTTCCTCGCTCGTCGTGCCACCACGGAGCCCCGCTCGGGAGCCTCTCGACACGAGCCAGGAGCCCGGCAGTCATCGAACCAGTCTCCAGCGAGCGCGATCACGACGACAATTGGACGCATCGACCATGGAGCCCATCCACGAGAATCCCCAGGAGGGACCGACCCCCGCCCAACCCCCCTCGTCGTCGTCCGGCTACGACGATTCCCGCCGAGGAGGACGCCGCAAGCCCGGAACGATCTTCGACCTCTTCCTGGACCTGCCCCACCCCGCGGCGGCCGGCACCAGCGCATCCGACAGGGCGCGCATAATCGATCCTCCCGTGACCGTCAGCGAACGGCTGGAGAGGGAGATGTACGACGCGGACAACATCACGAGGCTCAGCAGGCTGGCCTTTCCGGAGTACGACGACGGAGGATCCGCGCCGGGTTCGCACGGGAGCGTCGTGGGGAGCGCGGTGGTGGGCGGCATGTCCGCCCTCGGAGGCGGGGGGGCGGAATCCTTGGCCGGCGGCACCTACCAGGGGGGGCGAGGGGCCATGATGGGACGTGGCCTGACCTCCCGCGGCCTGTCCGTGGGGGCGCACCTGACCAAACACGACGTTTACCGTGTGGACTTCGCGGTGCACCACCACACATTCAGTCTCGTGCTCAGCGATGGTGTGACGAGGGTGCACGGACACGTTAGGAGGTATTTGCCCTGTCACGAGGACTCCAAGTGTCTCAGGATGGACGTTGGGAGGAGAAGGCCGCGGGCCATGGTGTTGTTAACTAGGGCCATGGGAGGGGAGAGATTCTATTCGAGCGTGCTCAAGTGAGTATCTTACTGTCAACTATCGAGAGCGTTTTGGTGGTGCGAGTGTGAGGGAGTGGCACTTGTTGTGGGGTTAATCCATATCTTGTGGGCATGATGTGGCTGACGATCGTCGCATGCGGTTGTCGTCTGAGGACGTGCGACCATACGTGCGACGGTGGAATGCCGTCGAAGTACAAAAGTGTTCCCAACAGATGCCTGGGCGAGTCTCGCCGGATTGATGCATCAGATAGGAGCATTTTCTGGACTGCCAGGAAGTGGCCATGCGTAAATCATCGACAAATCTCACATCCATGCTTTTGCAACAACCATATTCCTGACATATCGTACCACCTGCATTGTTTCTTCAAAGGACGGTCGAGTCCATCATGCTGGAGTCCCAGGTCAACAGGATGGGCTGCTTCTCGAAGAAGAAGGACCCGGCCCGGTCCTTCCTTCACGCCCTGTTTAATCAGCATGCCACCCTCATCACACAGTATGCCGAGCTGCGCAGGCACGGCCTCAATCTGAACTTTACCCAGGCCCCCAAGATCAATGGCATTCCCATCCATGCAAATAGATCTGCGTGCGAGATCGCCAAGTCCATCATGGAGGAGAATGAGGAGCTATTCCGTATCACCATTGACAAGATCGAGCTTGGAGGGGCGGGGGGTAAGAAAAAGTTGTCGGGCGGCGGCGCTGGGAACAACATCTCAATCGAGGGGGATTTCCTGCGCTT
The DNA here is from genome assembly GCA_036939795.1 of Thalassiosira mediterranea. Taxonomy (NCBI): domain Eukaryota; phylum Bacillariophyta; class Thalassiosirophyceae; order Thalassiosirales; family Thalassiosiraceae; genus Thalassiosira; species Thalassiosira mediterranea. Next base: position 2,072 of record JALLBE010000053.1, read on the forward strand.
CCGCCTCCCGTTCACCCTGCAGCCGGGATTCGAGTGCCTCCCGGTGGGCTCCATCCCCGAGGACATTTCCTCACCCATTATCCCCCTGTTGAGGTGCATCGGCCCCAGCCACTTTGTTCGCGTCCTGAGCGCCCTCCTGTGCGAGCGTCGCATCATCCTCATCTCGAAGAGCATCACCCGCCTTTCAATGGGCGTGCGCGCTGCCTCCTCGGCACTGGCACAGGGCCTGCTGCTGTGGAGACACGTCCTTATCCCCGTGGTCCCGCCAAGCATGATGCGCTTCCTGGCCGTAAAGGCTCCGTACCTAGTTGGGGTGCTCCACCAGCATGCGTCGAAGTTGGGCAAGATGGAGGGTTTGACGGATGTCCTTTGCGTGAACCTTGACAAGAACGAACTAAAGACTCTGAACATGGCCACTCCACGGATCACTGTCCCGGACATGCTCAAGAAGGTAGGCAAGAAGAACGAATCGAGCCCCGATGCCTATGCGGCGGAGTGCCTGGCGAAGGACTTGGATGAGATCGCGAAGGCCGACCAGACCCTCTGGCAACAGGAGGTGGAGGGGAAGGATAAGAACAAGGAAAACAGCTCCAAGGCGATTGACAACTCCGAGCCATTGAGTGTTGCAGGACTACCACCCAAGACATCCTTTCTCCAGAGGATGAAGAACCCAATGGGTAACAGCCTTCGAAGCTCGAGACGGATCACCACGTTGGAGGAGAAGCGAGACTATGCTGCCTCTGTGGATGCGGCAGTGGCATTCGGAAAGATGATACGAGCGACCTTCCAGGCGGGCGGTGAGGACGAGAGCGAAGCATTCACAGAGCAGGATGATGACACTCATCAATTCAGTGTTCCAAGGTACAGCGCCACCACCCACGAGGACGATGTCGGTGGCGCCGAGCCATCTGCGGCCGCTGAGAACGAGGGTGGCGAGGAGGACGTGCGCGCGGCCCTCACTTGCTTTTTCATACACACCTATGGGGACATGGGGATGTACCTTTCGGAGACGCATGAGACGTACTGGCTTGACAGGCGCAAGTTCTTGCTCAGGAAAAAGCAGTTGGGAGAGAAGGAGAACACTCCTACATTCCTCGTACTTCAGAAGTTTAGCGCGTCTGACATGTTTGCAATCCATGTGAAAGGGAGGATTGACGATATGTCAATGACTGCAAGGGACAGGTCGAACATCATGCCCCGTGAGTTGTTGTGATTCTTGAGATATTTTGCCCCAGCCTCATGCAGAAGTGCACCTGGGAAACTGTCTGCTCTTTGGACAAAAGTGGTTCCCTTCCCTGAGACGTGCTCATCTGGTCTGGATGAAGGTTACAGAACAGGTTGCACTAGATCGATCACCACGTTTCCTAACATCTGTCGTCTTTTTGATCCCCACCAGATCATATTCCTTTGTTTGATGTCTGCTCCAAGTACCTGTCAGTCCATCGCCTGGACTTCACGCTGATCAATGTGCGCCGAATTGTGGCAAAGACAGTTCTCGCGTGCACTCGCCACATAGTGGTAGAGAAGCATGTGGCTACACGAACGAAAGCATTGGCCCTTACTGAGGATGCCCCATATGATGGCGACGTGAGAGAGGCTACATCAGAATTAGTCGACTCATGTCATGAGTGCAATACCAACCTGAGTGTTGTTATGAGGTATGTGTATTCAGTTTGTGTCACCTTTTCGAGTCTTGAGTCCACTTGATGTTTGGCTCATGCTTCTTTTCCCTCTTTAATCAAGTGTCATTTGGCATCGGCTCAACCAGACAAAGACCAACATGCACATCCTGCTAGCCCTCCACCTTCTGAAAAATCTGATATCTGAGGGTGTAAGACATCAAATAGTTATACTTGTATTGCATTCTCTGCCTATTGCATTTCTCACACGATTCCATTTCATCCGCACTGCAGCCGCTGACAGCAATAACAGAGGCTTTGGATGGGGCTGGAAAAATCTTCGAGCTGAAGAGCTTCTCTGACGCGAAGAACCCGGAACACAATCGCGAGGTCCGCCAGGCCGCAGACCATGTCTATGGATTGCTTGTTGACCTTTCCTGTCTCTTCTCCCGGCGCCGACGCATTGCTTACTCTAAGGCGCTAAAATATGCTGAAGCATCAAAATACAAGGGCAATTCATGGGCAGACTACCTCGCCCGGAGCCTCTCCTTCACAACGGAGGCCCAAAAGCTACACTCTCTCTTCCGTCCTGAGGGAGTGAGCGGTAGGGTATTCCACGACGATGCTGCGTCCATGGCTGCCAGCCAGACGGCATCAATCAGGGGACTCACAAAGCTCAATCAGGAGTACATGGAAGCTCGGACACAGAGACCCGGTAGTGGTATTTACAACGACGAAGAAGATAGGCTCTTTGGACCCGCCACTGATGAGCATTTGAGAGACAGTCTTGAAGATGCCTATGACATACCACTGCCGGAGAGTGAGAGGAGGATAAGCGGCAATTCCTACGATGACCAAGAGGAATACCAAGCAATGATCCAACCACCACACATGAGTCAAACTACAAGAGCCCCTGTTGACTATGATGAAAGGGATGCAGAGCAGCCCCCTGGTCCTGACAACATGCTAGAGAGCTTCAATTATGCTGTATCTTCCAGTGGAGGGAGCCACTATGGTAGTGAAAGGTCAGGCAGCCCATTGCCAGGCAATGGCGGCAACAGGCAGGTGATGCAAAGATTCTCGTACACAGATGGCACTGAAGAAGGAAATGATGACATGGAGGAAGTTATGGAAATGCCACAAGCCGGGGGCTTGGAAGGTATGTAGACTAGTTACCCTAGGTGTTTCTTACCATGTCAAAGATTTTGCCGTCTTTTGCTCTAACGCTTCCCTTCTATTTGCAAATCCCAGTCTCAACATCGAGCAGGCACCCATTTCTCACTTAGGAATAGCATCAGTGCATTTGTAATCTAAATATAGGAAATGTTCCACTTATCAGGTGTTTATGATGTGAATCCTTTTTCATGTTGTAGTTTGAGCACTAGTATACTGAACACTTGCCAGGACATTGGCAGACCTTGTCCGATAAGTATGATCACATCAAGCAACAGAGTACCGTAATTCCTGCTGCGTGTGAAGTGAAGGTTGCAACAGCTTCATACCAGGTACCAGCATGAATATTCTGTTGCAACAAATCACATCTATTGCACGTTATCCACAGAGCATCTCTGTCTTTGCCCTTGCTAGTCAATATCATGATACTCTGATCATACTGGTTACTGTTGGCAGGAGTTTCAGCATTTACAAGTTCGTAGACTGCTAAGATTTTGTCATCCCAGTGATAAGTATATAGCAGTTAACACCCATCGACTCCACGAATCAAAATACACGACCCCAAAGCACGACGTAATTAGATTAGATGGGGGATCAGGGGGTTGACTTCAACTTCAGTGCTTTTAGTTGCTGACACCAACACAGCTTTTGCACTCAGTTTTAGCGGCGCGGCGGAAATGGACACCATTGGCACAGCAGGGTTTTCAAGCGGAAACTTCATGGTTGATGTTGTTTTTTTTATCTGTATGCACCTTTTCCTGTAAACTAACAGGTCAGGGATCCGGGGAGACTGCTTCCCAACCAATTAGCATTGGGCTGTTCTCGATCAGGCAATCTTTGGCTGGGCAATATATGGCAGGGCTTACAATGATGTCATAAATTTTGGTTAAATATGTATCCTTTTATATCTCACCTTGCTATGCCTGACACTGGCACAAAGACGACAACAAGAAGAGCTAAGATTCCTCCTGCATCCAATCACACATCTAAAGATGAAGAAAGAACTAGTGACTTTTAACATAGCAACCAATTTAGCTGTGAAAAAACTCTGATAGATATTGTTATTGTGTTTGAATTTGAAAGATGGATCTTGTAAAAAGGATGCAACAAAACTTCTTGCCAGTACCAGATGATTTTTGGAATGCTCCAAAGCAATATTTTGATGGAGACTTGCAAGCACATAGATCATCATATATCCTCTCTTTCCACCCTTGCCTCCTCATCTCTCTTCCCTCTCCCCTCTGCCTCCACCTCCTCCTCCGCCTCCACATCAGCTCTGCCTCCACCTCTGCCTCTGCCTCCGCCTCCGCCTCCGCCTCCGCCTCCGCCTCCGCCTCCGCCTCTGCTGATAAACTACATAGCCAGTAAGTGCCACTCGAATCACTTTTGTTGATCCATGTTTGTAATTCAAACATAAGTATGTAGGGATCGGCCAGTTGAAATTGGCTGTCTCCCAAAATATTACTAAATTTTCAAAACCTCGAATTTCATGATTCAATCAAGACCTAAAATCTGTACATTCGGTTATTCGCAATTCGCAAATCAAAGCAAACAGACATCATATCATGGATCATGGTCTCATGGTATCATTTTCCTTTTTCCTCTCGCCTCTCGGCTCCTGCCTCGACGCTCGAGCAACATGCCCGCCCCCGTCGGATCCAGCGGCGGCGGTCGCAGCGCCGACCGGACTGGGGACCCCGTGGCATCCGCCGTCGCCGGGGGGGGTGGCGGCATCTCGACCGGAGCGGCGGCGGGCAGCAGCATCGGCACTGGCGGCACGGGCACCACCGCGGGCGGGGCAGCAGCCGCCAGCGGCGGCGGCGGCGGCAGCAAGCATTCCGGCGCACAGTCGTCACTGGGGGACGCGAGCGGCGTGGCCATCCTGCTGGCGAATCACGATAAGTTTGGCCTGGCCGAGCGCTGCTGGTGAGTCACTTGGCGCCGGGGGAAGTGTGTGTTGTATGCCGTCGTGTGTAGCTCGTTCGGATTTCGGATTGCATTCGATTCTGCTCAGCAAATGCAAGAGTGGAGTGCGTTCTTTCATACGAACGTCGATCTCCGCCCGACTCCTACTGGGTGACTTGCAGCAAAAAATCTTGCGTTTCTTTACTCCTCGAATGTGCTTTGATGCCAAGGAGAAGATGTTGTGTGGTTGGCAGTGATTGATTCCCTCACGCAATATCGCATTTTCGACATCTGCTGTCAGCTACCACTTCGATTTGATGGAGACTTTGACATCCGTTCCTACGGGGAGGATGCCGACGAGGACACGCCGGAGGGAGCGAGGATCCAGCATCTCCTCTCACGAGGGCGAATCGGCTGGAGGCATCCCAGACATCCGCAACCTCGACAGGTCGATGCACGGAAAGGCGGGAATACTCGCTGGTATAAAACCCGCCACGATGAAGAAACCCAAACAGGGAAAGAAGGACACACTGCCGAGCAACGAAACCACGAAAAATCTATGTCATTGCGGAGTGGTCACGTTGCTCGAATGCGTACCGGCTGGCGGAGGGGGGGCGCAGCAGGACCGGACGATGAAGCGGGCGCTGCGGGCGAAACACCGCGAGTTCAACACGCGGGCGCAGATGGCGTGGGGACGATTGAAACGACGGGGCAAGCTGGGAGGCGCGGGAACGTCGCGGCGATGCCACCAGCCCCGTCATCTTCCCCTGCCGCTCACCCCCAATACCAGGGTCTCTTTCGCCTACGAACTGACATCGATTGCTATTGTGGTGGATGCGAGCCCCAGCCTCACTTCGACCTTTGGGATGCGGAGCATGATGGGCGATGTCGGGAGCTTTGGCGAGGAGAAGACCAGTATGCTGACGCAGATGGATGATCGGTTTTGTGTACCTTTGGATCGCTTGGGCACGGTCGTCAAAATGTACCTCAAGGGGCTGGTGCAGCCGATAGAGGTACCACCTGTGGCTGTATCCGGCCTTGGTGTGGCGCTTGGGCGGTGGACCCCGAATCTCGCTGTCACAGTCGTGGCCGCGTACCCACCTACTTCCAAGGGCGATTGCGCTTCTGCAGGATTGTTGGTGCGTGACTTTCGTGTCACCGATGAGATGTCGGCTCTTGAGTTAGCAAATCAAATTGAAAGATGGGCACTGAGAGAGGTGGAGAGTGTCATCGCCGAGCGTCTCTGTGGCGAACGGGACTTTTTAGGAGATGGCGTTGCGGGGAGAGGCAGCGGAGGTTCTCAAGCTGCCCCCTCCATGTCATCTTTGGGACAATTTCATCTCCCACCTACTCGGCCAATGGGAACTTGGGCTTGTGTTCAGACCTCCATGAAGGACATCCTAGCTGTTGGCGATGCTGCTTTATCCACTCTGCCACCAGAAGGGCGCCCACTTCTGCTAGTTGCCACCGACTGTCGCAACGTTCATTGTGGTGGTGTCCTTGAATCTTTCAGTGAAACTAATCGGTCAGATGTGCCGATCAGTATCTTGGATTTGTCGTCGAGCCCCACTCAAACAGCCGCAAATCCTCAAACGCCTCACTTGGAGAACGAATTGGACTTTCCTCCGTTTCCACTATGCATTTCCGACGACTCGCAATCCCTCCAAGATACATGCCATCTCTCTGGTGGCATATTTCTCCATTTGGCGCTGCTGGAATCATATGCCAAAACAACAGCTGGTTCATCAATAACTCCATCCTCGACACTTCAGGGAGACTTTCATTTCAGCTTCAAGAAGCGATCAATCAAACCGAATGCACTTCAATGGTACACCCTTTTTACATTGAGCCCGTTCACTCCACTGGGTTCATCAGGGTTGTTGCGTTCAACAAGCACAGTTGGGACGAACAGTTACTTTCGCAGTGGCTCTATTCAATCTCTCTCTGGCAACAATGCCAACATGCCACGACAATTTTCCAGCAAGCTGGAATTTCTCAACCCTCCAGCATCATACGAGGGTGGCGCAAAGGTCCATGGCGCAGGACTCGATGCTTCCATTCCACAGGAGAGGATAGTTTTTGCCAAATATTACGTTCAACCTGTTCGTGAGTTTCACATTCCTTTGGTTCATGAATGCGATCAAGAATCTCTTTGGGAAGTTGTTAACTATTACCTTTGTCGTACGCAGGTATAAAGTCATTACTGATGACAAGGATTTTAGAGGGGTATCGTGGTACGTGGTGCTAAAATGCTGGTTGGACAGGCCTTCTCTCAGTGCTAGCAACTGTATGAATCTGTGCCTCGTTACCTGTTGTTCACTTACACTGTCATTCTCACAACTGACAGCGAGACGATATGGGTACAATACACAAGACACTGACAAAGTTTCCGTGCATTTTGTATTGCGTCTTCCTGACTGTGGTATAACGTTGCACTACGAGGCATCATTTGTGGCATCACCATACCACATACCGACAGTGGGGCAAGCCCACATAAAGCTCGAGCTCTCAGGCAATGATAGTGACTTTCTTCAGACAGTTAAGAAAATTTTCATCTCGAACCATAGTTCCGACAACAACATGATCCTTCAGGGAAGGCGTGTTTTGGCCTCTCCAACTATAAAAGCAGCAGCAGACAAAATATGCAAGCTTCTCCGATGGACGAGGAAAGAAGGTACGTTCGATCAAACCATTGACTTGTGGGTAATATTGTCATTTGCATGCAAAATATCTTACGCACAATAAGATTATCTCGAGTCTTACCTTTGTCTGCCAGGTTGGGGGGAAATAGATCATTTTGCGCCTGGTTCATCATTTCTTGGGCGTCTTCAGTCATTGTCAAAGTTACAACGATACAGGCACTTCAGATCCGCAACCATTGAGCTAGTGACAATTGGGCCAAACTATTTTGAGAAAAGCGAAAGTTTGTTTAGTGACCTATTGGAACAGAACATGGGAGAAGAGGAACTGTTTTCGGCCCTATCAGGCTGGTCATCAGTCATAACCGACCGCGTCATGTATTTCAAAGAGATCATCCCAGCACAAGAAGACGACCTTGCTTATTACTGCATTATTCGCGTCGCTCCTTCATCCGTAGTGTCTCGATTATTCACCATGTGAGTGCAAGCATTGAATTGTCACGTTTTTGTTTGAAAAGCAACTGTTGCCATTGACGTCTTGCTTGCTCATGCATAACTCAAACTCTGGTACCCCGACTCGCCTGGCTTAAGCACTATTGACTTCCATGGTGAGCTCAATGCTGAACAGAGGTTAGCGGTATTGTCTTCCTTCAAAGACATCTTCAAAGGGCGCGAGAACATTGTCCTGCTAGAGCAATGCATTAGCGCAAATGTTGCCATACGCCCTGTATCCCCCACTCAGCAGTGGTTACCCAGCTGGCCCGAATATTTTCTCCATCATAAAAATTGGGAGCTGCTGCGAGAAGAGGAAGTACTCCCATTGATTATCAAGCGACGCAACGAAATTGGACATTTTTTCATCTTGCATTCAGACGAGCAGAGGGCAGTGTTTGCTAAGTTTGTTCCTGGCAATCACGGGCATGATTCAATTGTAATTTATCAGGTACTTTCCAGAGACGATGGCATTTTTGTAGACATTCATATGGAAGCAAGTCAGTCAACCTTCCACCCCTTTCATCGGAGGCAGTCCGAGACCGAGTTTTACAGAATATATGAAAGGGTGAAGAGAAGAGACAAAGACTGTGCAAGAAATGTCCGAAGCAGGACGAACTTACTTGCCGCTTTGGATAATGGCATCGGGGCATCCAATTCTCCGAGGTGTGGCCCCGAGGGCCCAAAACAAGCCGAAGATGTACTCAGACTGATCAAACTTTCGGCATGCACCAAAAAGCAACTCCGCTTCTTCAATCATGAGGGGTCTGGCTGTGCAAACGATCTGTTGGGTCGTTACACAACAGACTACATTATTTCAGATTCCTTCCAGACTCAAGCTGCGAAGCTATTGATCAATGAGAACCAGCCTATTATGAAATATTCAGGCTCCTGGTTTATCATGCGTGTTGATTGGTATGTTATCAGTGCAGTGTGCTTAGAACTGAAAGAGGAAGTCAAGGAAGAAGAGAGCCTGCAGACTTTCCGAAACCTTTCCTTCTTTACTGCAGGAATTCTTGACTTGTACCAAAGCGACGACGACACTGACGATTCCCCTAAAATGGACACTGATTATGGGGTGTCTGAGATAGCCAATGAGATTGAATCTGGACATGCGAAAAATTTTGCAAGGGCATGCTATGAAGCACTGAGGGATGAGTCTCATCCTATCTCATCACTTCAATATGATGAAGTTGCTTATGCTTTGTCCTCATGCCATTTCCAGGAGTGCTTGTGGACTTTTGTGTCTGTCGATGATCTGTCTGCACATTTGAGTTTAAATGCCCCAACAATGACCGGAACCAAGCTTGGTGCAGTTATTGGGTCTCTCCTCCAGGTAGGTTGTCACAAGCTCTGTGATCAGACACGCAAACACCTGTCTCACGAATCCTTCCATGAATTGACTTTTAGGTTGTGCCTGGAAGCAATGATAATATATTTTTCTATTGTGGCGCTGACTTTGTCTCTTTAATAGAGGACACCAGTAGCACTCTAAATGGACCAGATACTGGACCCAACCACACAGGCAACAGCAACTACCCGTCTTCTGATATGCGGGATTTCCACGTCGACAAAGATATTGCTGATAGCATACACTATCTCGAAGACGAGGAGCCAGAAACTCCTCACAATCAAGCAGACACTGACAGCCCACCTCTATTCTTCAGATTCACACTAGATGAAGAGCTTGCGAGCCTGAATGACATTTTAGCACTAAAGCGAACTGCTACGCTTGCTGCACAAGTCACAGTTTTTCGCAAATCAGGAAAGACGTTGCCTCAATCACATTCATCTGTTGTATCAAAACTGCAAATCGCATTGGATTCTTTTGCATCTGAGCAGACACTGGAAAAACTTCGGTTTGTTGGGTGCTCACTAGCCGAGGAAGACTTCAAAGTTGTGTTGAAGAATCTGCCCAAAACAAAGCATTACTCATCAGAAATCAATCTGCAATTTTTCATGTCCAAGTCAAATTCAATGGTTGCTGCACAAAATCCAACGGGGAATGAGATAGATTTGAATAATGGATTCGAGAAGTTGATTGATCAGCTTGACAGGGCGGCTTTCACAATCAGAGCAATCCAGGGGTCATTCCTAGTACTGGATGAATCCGCATCCCGGAATGTGTTGCCCTATTGGTGCTTTATTCATGTGCAAAAGCCACGAGGGGTGATTGAGTTTATGATTCATCACCCATTGGGCCGCGAAGCTGCAGAGGAGCAGCTGAAAATCATGAAAGATCTCGTGAGGAGCATCTGTGACCGAACAAATCAACTGCTTTTGCTTGACAGCCTTCACAAAACAAAAAATGCTAGCAACCTACTCATTGCCGAAGACAGCGACACTGGAGAAACAGCTTTGGATGCCCCGTATTCATGCCCAGTCCAACATAGAACCGAAATCCCTCTTCACCGCCGCTGCGCTCCACAGTCTGCCATAATTGCTCTGGAAACGACCTTACTTCAAAACTTTGTCATCTCAAATCGACGTGGTATTTTTGTCTACAAAGACGAGTCTGGGAGTGTGTTCTACTTGAGATTGACTTACTCCAAAATACATGATGCCAATGAAACGGAACAGAACCCCCATATCATTGAGCTCTCTGTTTATGGATGCAATATGCCAGGACCATCCATAAAGGACCAGCTCGTTTCCCTTCTCCGGCGGAAACTTTTGACTTTGACGTTGGATGCATTGTCGTCTCTTCTGAAAAAGAATCCGTGGTTCAATCTGCTAGCATCTGACCTGGCATTCATAAAAGACTTCAGCAAATCATTGAGAGAGCTCGACCCAGATGGGCCTGCTCCATCTGATTGCAGCCGGACATACCTGCTCCCACCTAATGTTCAAGATCCTCTGGTATTGATGCTCATGTTCAGGCAGAATATTTGTGGTAGCACGTTCATTCAACATTTGCACCACGAAAATGCTTCTGAGGACTGTGGTACTGTCCGTATTGATGAAGCAAATGGTGAAGTTGAGAAGCTACGGTTCAGCAAACTGCCGCATTTTGTATTCTATTTCAACTCATCACCATCACAGTTAGATCCAAACTACCAACCTTTGACAACACTGACAGAAAAGGGTACGCATCTAATTGAATTTGTAAGCTTTCTTGTGAATATTGCTCCATTCCTCATGAATTCAAGTTTCCTCGTTCTACTCCTCAAACAATAGGGAAACAGTATTCAAGGCAAGCTGGCAGCGGGATTGCTATCATTGACGTGAACCTGCAACGATGTGGTGAGGACGCCGAATGTCAAATCGTTGTAGGCAAAAGAGGAAACACCTTAGATTCAAAGTTGGTGGTGTCTAAGGCAGACATGAGTTTGTCTCAGCCCAACACTGAAGATCAAATTGAGGAGCAATTCAAAGTTGTCGTCGAAATCACCAATACAACTGTGGATAGTGATGTGATACACAGCGTGAGTTATTGCACTTTCCTGTTCGTTGCATGTGTTGCAATTTACATGAGTACCGAAGTAATTAATTTCAACGCAATTTTGCTCTATTATCAAGTGGGTTCTTCTATCACTGTCTCAAGTCCTTGCAGCATGGAGCGTTGAACGTCATTTGGAATCATCACGCATGGGATTGCTCCAGTGCAGAGCAGAGGAACAGGCTAAGCGCGATGATATCAGCAGACGAGAGCTGACAAAGCTCAAGGCTATCAATCGAGCACTTCCGGGGCTTACTGCACTGGAGTCAATGGTTTCTATTGCAAGTCAATTGCCTCATCCAGCCATTACTGGCATCCACAATGAAGGTATGCTGAGAGCTACTGCCCTTGCGAGGCTCACACTTGAGCTCCTTGAGGCAATGCTCAACTCTGTTGTACAAAAGAAAATGATTGAAGGAGTGAATATTGTTCGCTACAGAACCAATGGCATGTCATCTCTTGTGAACATAACACGGGATATCGCAGTGAGGAACTCTGTCCGTGTAGAAACAACGGGGGAAGTGAAGAGGAAAGTGCTGAAAGATAGACCAACAGACAGCCCAGAGTACATTGCTGTCTTCGGCCTCTATGTCAAGGGCCAGAGCAGCAACATTGATGTATCACAAAGCCAGTTATTCAAGCAGGTCTCAGTTCAGATTAGCACTCAAAGTGAAACAAATGCCTTTTCACAGGCTCTCTCCCAGCTTCAGAATTCAAGACCTTCACTTTTTCAGCGCCATCTTGTCTTCATATTGACAGTGTCAAGATCAAAGCGCTCACTCTTATTGTTTAATGTCAATCCACAAATAAGATCCAAAATGGAGTTGAGATTCAGGGAGATTGAACAAGAAGCGTCCAAAGCTGATGAACGAAGTCGTCTTGCTCTTCAGAGCAGGTGCATTCAGCCCCTTTCCCTGCTCCCAGCTGATTCAGCGCAGCAACAGCCTAAAACCAATGACACCCCAGCCGACTCAATTCCAAACAAGCCCCAAGAAAAGGCACCACCAAAGGAGGAAACCATTGTCAAGAGAGGGCCAACCAGGAAAATTGCACGCCCCACGTCAATGCTGCGACCAAAGCTTATCGGTAAATCGGTGGAGGGAAGTGCGCTTCAAGCGCTGGCAGCAAGCAGGAAAAGAGCGAGTGCCCGCCCTAGCACCATGCAACGCACAACAACAGGCACTGGAAAAAAGAAGGCAGACACAACCCCACAGCGAGAGAAAGCCAAGGACAAAGCTATCCCATCATCAGACCGAAAATCTCTGGGACCACAGAAACCAAGTAGGGATGCAAATATGAAGGTCCCTTCATCAATCGTGCGGCCACCTGGACCCCATTCAAGCCTCTTAAAGACTTACAGAGCTTTTCTCTCCCTTTTAACTGAAGGTTCGGATTCACTTAATTTGCATCCTCGGCTGAACCAGCTTTCCCTTCAACGCCTGGCAAACACGTTTCTCTCATCCACAGATGAGAGACATAAAAGCTTCTTTGTATCACGAATAATTTCAACCTGCTATGGAAATTGCATGGGATGTGGCTCCATCCAACAATTGCAATGTGATGATTCGATTGCATCAGCAAAGTCATTTGTTGATCACCTCATGAAACGCTGGAAAGCCAATAAGACTTCTGTTTTGGGCGGCTCTACAAGTGATGTACCTGTTTTTTTCTACTTGAAGAAAGAGTTGCTTACAAGTTCAACCCGGAAGGCGGTGATTTTGATGGAAGTTTCGATGCCTTGGGACACGCCCAGAGGCTCTTTCGTTTTCATGTACAAGGCCTGGCTCGTTAATAGCATTGACAGAACAAAATATGATGCCCTACCAGCAATACCCTTTGCATCTCCAGGAAGCATTGAACGCGAGGCAGCCCTCATCGACACAGTCGCAACTGACTTTTTTGGAAAGCTTAATTTGGAACAAGAACTGTTTCATCATGCTTGCCTGCGAGTGACGAGAATTTCCCGGGGGGTTACAGCTGATCAGGGTCCAGCCGCACTCCGCTTGATGAGATCAACTGTGACAAGATTTGCCACATTGGAATCTCAGCTGTGTCTACCTTCCCCTGCTTATTTAGTTCAGCGGAGATTTTTATCACCTTCGTCATTCTTGGACGGGGCTCTTGTTGAGAGCTGCGAAAAGCAACATCTTGCTAAGCATCTCTTTGCTGAGCACGGCACTTACAATCTCATACGCAATGGATCAGGCAATAATACATGCTACATTGGTAAAGTGAGAGTTGCTGGTCTCCTGGTCTACTACATCATTGGATGGCACGAATCAATTGAATCGGCCCTTGATGTTTTTGTTTTATGCGTGACGAAAGGTCAATGCATGCATGCATATATGACCAAAGAGGGGTCACCATATGCAGAGAAAATATCTGATGTTATCCTCCACTCAACCATGACAGCTGTCACCGACTTATTGGAAACGGCTGTAAAAGACATCAGGAAATCCCAGCTGTGGTACATGTTGGGCGAGGGCTACTCAGCTACCGTGTCTCAAGAAGTGGACATGATGGGTGCTATCAAAGAACTGCGGACGTTTTCACATCACGTGGATATCGTTTCAATTGATCCTCGGCTAGAAGCACTGATTCATGACGACTTGAATGAGATTCAAATATCATGGCGGGATGCACTTGCCATAACCGTACGGTCTGAATCATTTTCTCATTGCGTCACGTTTAATGACGGTGACGCTTCCAATTATCTCGTCTATTGCAAAGATGAGGGTGTTTTCATTGCATTCATATTGGATACATCTTGTCGTGTCAAAGAGGCAGAGGTTTGGGGAAGGGAGCGGTTTGACCTTCACAAAGATCCAAGTTCATCTGAGAGCACAAAAGCGAAGTGCGCTGTTCAAAAATTGTCCCTGTTTCTGCTGCAGTGGATGTGGATTGATTGTGAAACGTTGTGATTGTGAGATGCCATCATTAGTCAGATTAGTTGCAGTCTGCCTCAAATGATTCTCTTGTGTCACTATTTGGATTCAGGGCAAACAAAAAATATCTATGTTATCTTTTAGCAAGCCAAAGTCTCTGATGGAGAGACTCAAAAGCTTGGCAACATGGGAAAAGAAGAGCGCCATTGCTCGAGGCAGCTCGAGGCATTGCCTTCATTGCTCGAAGAAGCTATGGCATGTGTTTTTGTACAGATAGGAGTCAATACTATTTGGCGGGTATGATACATTCATCAGATACCACCCGTCGCTTCACGTCACACCCGTGCGGACTTGGTAGGTGCAACATAGGCGCATTGGCACTCTGGCAATCTTCGACATCTCACTTGCCTTTGCCGAGGCAGGGGCAGGGGACAGTGACAATGACCGACACCCTCGACAACCGGACTCGTCGCGCTGCCGCTGACGATGCCCCGTTCAAAACTCTCTGATTGCCAGACTACGTAGTTCGTACCATATATCACCACACCTCAAGCTTCGCGTTCCTTCCATCGTCGGGCCCATACGCCGCCTCCTTGTGCTCCTCGTATATCCTCCTCAGCTCGAGTATATACTTCCGATGCCACGCGTTCACCTCCTCCTTCGACGGATCCTCGATCTTCGGCAACACCAGCGGCCTTCCCACGACTATCCGCAATCCCACCCCCTTCCTGGGCAGCAGGGGAAAGAACCATCGTCCCCAGACCGCAATGGTGGGTACGCCGAATCGATTCAAGGCGAGGCGCGCACTCCATAGGCCCTGGACGTTCCCGAACAGCCTGCCCTCTCCGAAGACGTACACCGGCCGTATCGCCACGCCGTGCTTGAGACAAAGCCGCACGAATCCGTACCTCCGTTTTATGAACACCCTGTCCACGATGGCGGAGGTGAGCGTGGCCTCCTCGAACCCCCCCGGGGGCAACGCCACATCCTCTCCCCTTTTGAGGTAGGAATTCATGGCGGGCCTCGCCGCGCTCCCGGGCCGATTGGCCATCCTGCTGAAAACCCTGAACATGGGGCTGGCGTACAGGGTCGGCGCGAAGCAGAAGCGCACCCTTTGCATGGCGGGGTGGTGGTAAAGCAGCGCCCATCCTATGCAGAATGCCCCGTGTGGATGCACGGCGAAGAATGTTTGCCTGTGTTTCTCCGTCTTCGAGGGGATGTCCCCCCCCTCGAATATTACGGACACTCCATCATAGTACAGCGGATGATATCTGTTCAAGAACCATTGGAACCACCGTGAGATCGGGCCGTGCTCCCAAGGAGCGTAGGCCGCGATGGTGACCGCTATAATCGATCCCGCCACGTAGTGATAGCCTTGTTTGAGCGCCAGGAAGAGGACGACGGGGGAGGCGCATGATGCCAGCCATGTGACGATGAAGGCGGAGACGGCGATCGCCCCGAGGAAAGACTCGCTGGGCGTGGTGGACCGCGGATCGGTCTCGAGGGCGGTCACGTCCCTGCTCTTCGTTTCTTCCTTCCCCATGGTGTTCTTTGGCCGCTACTGATATGACCTGATTCGGCTGTACCTAGGTGTTTTTGCTTCTCTTTATGTCATCGCTTGTGTTGGCGGAAATGAGGAACAAAACGCTGTTGTGCTTCTTGTGTGCGGAGTTCGAGCAAGGTTCGAGATTCGAGAGGGAGTTCGCATCATTGGATCTTTTGGATCTTTCGTTGATGTGTGATCGATGGGGTGTGATGGCAGATACCGCTATTTAGCGATCTTATCCTCCTATATTTCGCTAAACCGTCGCCCGCACGTCGCTGTTCATGTCACGTCAGGGTGTCACGTGGAGTCACGCGTGGACTTGCACACGTTGCACGTGACATGCGTGATCTTCGGGAAGAGTGCAGAATGAATGAGAATGCAGAACACGCGACGGGCCGGCCGGCTGGACCATGGCGACCGTCGCGTCGTACGACCGACGACCGATGCATAAAAGTCGAGGTAGACGAAGACGATGAGGTGCTTCGACGAGCCACGGGAGCCGGCCCGGCGGCAGGGTCGGCCCCGGTGTCGAAGACGGCGCCTACGATCGACGGGAGCCGCCGTCATGATCGTTTTCTGTTCCGCGGGCCTCTGCCTCCTGATCGTCGCCCAACGTCACGTCGCTAGCGGCTTCGCCTCGCACGGCGGCGGCATCAGCAGCGGCGGGAGGACGCCGATGGGTAGGACGACGGCGTCGATTGCTCTTCGATCGTCCACCGCCGCGGAGGCGGACCGCACGAGGAGATCCGGAGCCGGGAACAGCAACGGTTTGAATGGAGGAAGGGGCGGTGGACGACGTAATAAACGTCACCAGCTCCGGCAAAAGCACAGACGGTCTTTCAAAGGCCGGAGATTTCCCCGAAGCAACGTAAAATCTGAGATCAGTGAATGCAACGAGAAAGAGGAGGATCGCGTGCACGATTGGCTGCTGCGGTCGACGTCTCAAATCCTGGGTGATCGAGTTACCTTGGCGCTGATTGATGGAAACGATTACAGAGGTGAGTTTTTGAGAGAAGTTAGAATCTGGAATGGTTGTATTGCAGAGGCACAATCATGGCCGGAGTGAATATGGATTTAGGCTGCATAAGTCTGCATTACTTCAGGCATGGATCTAGTGGAGGCAAGTGGCCATCATGCATTCCTCACGTGATGACCTTACATGGTTTCCCAGGCCTAACTGTGAGCAAGCTGCGATGTTTGCGTACTCTCCAGTTGTTTGGCTAGTAGCTGCCATGGTGGTCACGTTTAAGGTGCCTCTCATTTGACTATAGTCATCTTATGAAGCTGCATTACTAATTTCACCGATGTATCTCTTCAACTTCCATTTGCAGCCAGAGATGATGACGGCAAAAGCAGAGAAAATAGAACAGCGACGAAGGATCTCGAAAAGTTCCTCCTGAACTCCGAATCAGTCATGAGGGCCTGGTGTCATTGGATTTCTTGTTGCGGATGCTGCGCCAACAATAATTCTCCCTCTGGCAGCAAAGCACTCGACCATGGTGTGGTGCTGTGCAGCCCGGTGGGCGCTGCGAGGGTGGTGGATGCCATCTTGGAAGATGCTATAACAACTACGATTGAAAGTGACGACGATAATGCAGTGTCAGCTGCCAAGACGGAAATCAAACTGTTCGAGCTGGCAAATGTGGCCATAGACGCATGGTCGAGCGTCAGGAACGGTGGGCGGGACACTGTGGATGGAGCTGAACGCTGGTTGACCTTTTTGAGACCAAAATTTCTTCAACTAGCAGACGAGGGGAATATCATATCGCCGGAGGCTCTTGGTGATACGATCGCAAAATCATATGAAGAGAGCCACAGGGGTGTGATCAAGGCGTGCATTCGTGCCCACAAAAGAGACTGTGTGGACAGGGCTGTCAAGCTGCTCGAGGATATGGTGGCACATCGGAATGACGCACAAGGATCCGAATTCAAGGGTATTGGTTTTCGGCCGGCGACGCAGACATACAATCTGGTTCTGTATGGGCTGGCCAACTGCAAGCCATGCCGGGAAAATGCCCTTCGAGCGGAGAAGTTTCTCGATGAAATGATTGCGATCGAGTGTGATGAGTGCCGTCCAGACTCCAACACGTTCCGGCAGGTGGTCATCGCATGGACTAAGAGCGCCACATCCAAGGCGGCCGCGATCGATGCACGCAGAATATTGGACAGGATGCTCTCCGATTTTCCGGAACTCGATCCAGACCCAAGCACGTTCAATGCGCTCATGACCCTGCACCTCGATCTTGGCGACACAAAGGGAGCATTGGACGTGTTTGAACTAATGGCCGACGTTTTTCGAACGGGAAGTGTGGGAACACGACCGGACGGGTATTCGGTGAACTTGATGTTGCAGGCGGTGTCGAGGCAGAGTCGATCGCTTAAATCGATGGAAGGACTGGAGGATCTACTGGAGAGCATCAAGGAGACTTACCAGGTCCGACCGGACAGGCAGTCATACAACATCGTAATAGACGCGTGGGCCAAGAGCGGTCTGCACGAGGCAGGTAGTCGCGCAGAGGCCCTGCTCGACCGGATGGAGACGAGCTGCCGGCAAGACGGCGGCGTCGCCCCCGATCAATACACATACACCAGCACCATCAATGCCATCGAAAGGTCGAGGCGGCACAAGGCCAGGGGCACGTGGGCCGAAAACGTGTTCGACCGGATGAATCGAATGCATTCCCATGGATTGGTACGGGCACCCTCCACCCCCGTACACAATGCCCTGCTCAATGCCCTGGTCTCTAGCGGGGAGGTTGGGTCCATTGAAAGGGCGGAAGCGTTGTTCAAACGAATGGAAGCGTCGGGACTTGCAAACGAGCGTACCTACAACACCATGCTCAAGGGCTACTGCGCGTTCGGACGGAGCAGGTACGACGGCCGCATCACGCACTTCTCGCGGCCATGGAAGGCGGAGGAACTCCTGGATCAGATGGAGCTCATGTACCACACACAGGGGTCTACGGACATTGTCCCAGACAAGTACAGCTTCACAACGGTCATCAGCGGGTACGGACGGAGCAACGTGAAGAGGAAGGCCGCAAAGGCGTCATTGATCCTACATAGGATGATCGACTCCTATCGTGAAGGAAACTCTGCTGGTGAGTATCTGCTAATCAAATTTGCAAGGTTAATCATTGGTGCTATCTCTGACAAAGCTCCGCTCGTCTTCTTGGTGTATAGCTAAACCCGGAACTTATGCTTTCAATGGTGAGTCTCACACTCCATTCAAAGTTATTTGCATTAATGATAGTCTCTGTCATCTCATCCTTTTGTCGCTAATTTCCTAGCTGCACTGAATGCATGTGCTCACACTCGCGTCCCAGAGGAGCGCCTGGAGGCCTTCACAATCCTTTGCTCGACACTGATCCTCCAAAGGGACTGGGCCAAGCCAGACCACACCACCTACGGCACCTTTCTCCAGGCATGCGCGCGGTTGCTTCCCAAGGACGAGGCTCGGAAGTGGCGCGTGGTGGAGACCGTCTTCAATGCCTGCGTGAAGGAGGGCCAGTGTGGGGACAACGTCGTTAGGAATCTGCAGGGAATCGCTTCGCCTGAGTTGTATGACGCGCTGGTGGGGAGGTTCCTCACAGATGATGGTTTAGACATACCAGAGCAATGGAATAGAAATGTGGCGCCATACCTTGGCGACAGTTGAACCAAGTCGGTAGATAACGACAACACTAAGCAAAGATTTCCTTCGTAGTGAACGTTTGAGGTTGTATCTTACAGCTTCAAGGGCACCGCCCTCTAAATAAAGGTGCAAAACAGGAGTAGTGAACAATACAGAACCAAACTGAGTGTAATTAGATGACTATGAATACTATACAACATAAGATATGATATCTTTCTGGCCTGGCAAAAATCCCAACAAAACCAGCAATGGCATGGTATGCCAATGACTGCGCAGCGCCTGAGGGTTGTCGATGCAAACAATCTTTTCGCCCTTGTGCTGCTGTGGCTGCATCCTGTTGTCTGCTCTTCCGTTCGTCCTGGGCAGCTTTGTTTGCTCGAAGGGACCTTTCGAACTAGACTCCACAAGGAAACCAATCAACGAGGTGCCCTCTTATCATCTGGACAGCTCTTCATGCACAGTCTCGTTGCGCGGATAGTTCCAGTCTGCACCAATAGCAGGTTCTCCTCCCATTTGTCGCTATCTTTCTCACTTACAGAGTGGAAAATTCGCCTTGTGGCGAGCAACGGAGCGAGCCAGCCAATACACCCAGATCCATGGAGGATGGCAAGTGGCAAGTGATGATGTCACTTGGATTCAAGTCGTACCGGGCACGTCGATTGGCCGCCCCGTCTTCAGCCACCTGTCGAACTGCGACGCAAACTTCAGCCTCGGCGACTCCTCCTCCTTGAAGGCCAGGTACTCAGTGAGCGAGAGACCCATGCGTCGGCAGAAGACCTCGTCGCTCGCCCCCGCGAGGAGGTGAAGCTGGGGCAGCGACGCGGCTTCGGCCGGCGGCGGCGAGGCGGTCGTCTTCTTCGTCGAAGCTGATGACGAGGAGGTAGGTATTACATACAGCGGGGCGTTGTCACCCGAAGTGCCCTTCGCGTCCGGATCGAGCAGCTGCTGCTCCAGCCGCCATCGTCGTTTATCCTGTTCCTCCAACAAGAAGTGCCATCGCGGCAGGAGCCTGTTGTAGAGTGACGTGGCGATGTACCTGCTCCTCACGACCGTGCCCGTCCCCTTGCCCCCTCCTCCGAGCCGGGGAAGGCCGTCCGCGTCGAGGTCGACGTACCCCGTCATGTTGTAGAACGACATGGTGGGGACGACGTTGCCCTCCTTGCTCAACGTCAGTACCTGGGGACACTCGCGCAGGTCGTCCGCCAAAGACGAGCCCACGTCGCCCCACAGGCCAGAGAGGTACTCAACTTTCGGGATGATGTTCTCCTCGAGGCTGAGGGAGTACGCAGAGGGGGCGGCCACGAGTATCCTTGTCGCAAGCGAGGGCTTTTGCTTTTGCAATGTCCCCTCGTTATCACCAGATTGATCATCATCGCCACTCCAGCCATCAATGCTGTCGAAATAATCCCTCTTGGCCAGCAGGTTCGCCAGCGACAACGCCAACATCTGGGGGTGCTTCGACACGCACTTCCTCAATCGAGTCTTGGGCGAGATATCCTTCTTCGCTTCCTTCCCATCGGGCACGCCCCCGATCGCCGCCTCCTCCTCGCTCCTGCCGCGCTCCAACACATCGGAGAGGAACTCCATCGTCGGTCTCAAATTTTCCCCGACGCTCAGTCCCAGCACCCCCGGGGTCGACGCGATCACCGTCGCCATCTCCACGTCCGAGAAATTGCACGCGTCGCAAAGATACTCCGCCGTGGGCTCCAGGTTGGCCCACACGTCCAATTGCAGCAACGTGGGGTGATCGGTCACGATCTTGGCCACGCGCTTCCTCCTCTTCGGCGAGTCCTTTCCCAAAAGGGAACGCAGGCACTCCACCGCCGGCATCACCTTTTCCTCCAGCGATAGTTGGAAGATGGTGGGACGATTCTTCTTCAGCTTGGATATGCCAGCAGGCGATACTCCCACGTCTCCGAGCAGGTACTCCTCCACCTGCGAATCGTCGCTTTCTCTGTCATCGTCTTCGACATCAGAACCTGCGCACATTGGTTTCTTCGCCGCCCCGCCTCCGGCGTACCCCACGCCGCGCACGAGCAGCAAATCCGTGTTCCTGGATATTGCCTCGTAGAATATACCCTCGCCCATTCTGCCGTACAGCTCCCGCAGGAACTCCACCGTCGGCACGAGCTTGCTCTCGATCGATCGGTACTGTCCGAGTATCCTCGGAGACCTGCGCAGTATGTCCGCCTGCAATTTTGGCTTGCCCGGAAACGATTGATGTAGAAAGTCCAATATGCGAGACGCGCGTTCGACCGTAAGGGGACCGTCGTTGTTGCTCCTGCGCTTCCTCTTGCCGATCGCTTCGACATCGTCGCCGTCCTCCTCCTTTCGACGGAGGGCGTCCGCTCGGTGACGATAAAGGTACCTCCTGGTCTTCGTCCAATCCAATCCATCTGCTCCGTCGTCCAGCAATTCCGGCGGGTAGGTCCGCTCCAACAAGTCCATGATCTCGTGGACCTCCTTCGCAGGAACACGCTTCCTCGTCGTCGGATCAGGCTTCGCCTCGACATCCGCGGTGCCGGCGGATAGAGCTGGCGACGGCATCGACCTCGAACCGAGAATCGAAATGCGCGCATCGCGGATTCGGCCGCGACCGAGCGGACCCGCGGACCGAGGCACGGCCGGAGCGAGCAGGAGCGCCGTGCACGGAGCGGCAATGATTGCGGCCACGGCGGCTACCGCAACCACCGTCCTGATTCCCGTCAGCCTCCTCCTCCCACTGCCCCAAATCGCCATGGTCTCCGCCCCCGCCCCGCTGCGCTGTCTATTACGTGTCTATTATGGCGTCGTGCTTTTGTTGAAGACATAAGATCGAGCGATAATTGGCGATAATACAAGGAATATTTATTCCTACGTTGAAAAGTATCGCTAAACTAATCATTCCACCTCCATCCATCCAACTTTTTGTGCCCAAACCATGGCGGCTCATTCTCCGTACAATTCGATAGCGTGCACTAGCCGAGACCACTCCGATAGCCGATAGCACGTTCGCAGCATATTTCCATCGCGATAGTTCGGGATCGCTCCGAGAGCCAACTTTGCTCGCATAGCCCTCCGTTCAGCGTCGGTCACCTCGCGCGGCTCGCTCTGAGGACTGAGGACGCCACCCACTCGCATCTACGCGTCAATCCAACCGAATCCATCACGATCGTTGCCTTCGCTATTCAAATAATTTTCCATCATGTCGTCCCTACGAAACGCCGTCAAGCGCGTCACGCACAAGGAGCGATCGCAGCCCGTGTCGCGACAGCACCTGGGCCTCCTCGAGAAGAAGAAGGACTACAAGCTGCGCTCGCGCGATTATCACACCAAGCAGAAGAAGCTGAAGGGCATGCGAGAGAAGGCGGCCAATCGCAACCCCGACGAATTCTACTTCGGGATGCACAGGAGCAAGGTGGACGGCATGAGCGGGAGGAATACGGGGAGGCACGTCAAGACCGACGAGGCGCGGAGGATCGAGATGGACGAGAGGGGATTGGGCGGCGATGCGGTGCGAATAATGAAGAGCCAGGATCTGGCCTACGTGAGGATGAGAAGGATGATGGACGGCAAGAAGATCGAGAAATTGCAGGGATCGTTGCACTACCTGGAGGGCGGCGACGACGAGGACGAGGACGGGGAAGAGGTGCCCTCCTCGTCGTTGAAGAAGATGGTCTCGAAAAAGCGCAGGCACACCGTCTTCGTGGAGGGCGGGCACAGAGAGGCCGAGGAATTCGACGCGGCGGCCCACTTCGACACCGTGCCCGAGCTCGTGGGGAGGGCATTCAACCGTCCCCGCGTCAAGGACCTGGAGGCCCGTATCCTGGGTGCCAAGGTGCCCACGAAAGATGCGGACGACGACTATTACGACGACGATAGCGAGGAGGAGGAGCGGGAGCGGCCAATGTCCGAAAAGGCCCTCGCCAAGCAACAGCAGCGTCGGCGCCAATTGGAACGAAACGTCGCCAAATCCCGATCGGCGGCGTACGCCGAGATGGAACTGAGGCACGAACGTCTCAAGAAATTGGAGAACGCCGAGGCGCACCTCGTGGCGGAGAAGCAGGCGGGGATGAAGGGACGGAAGAGGATGATCGCCGGGAGGGAGGATGGGAGGCCGGCGGTTTACAAGTGGAGGAGGAAGAGGGCAAAGTAGTGAGTTTTGGTCTGCTGCGAGGATTTGGCGTTTTGGGTCGAGGATTGTTGTCATGTGAGGTCATATTATATATGGCTAAACCTGGACAGAACAATGAGCGCATCCCATCGTCCGATAGTTTCAATGTGCGCATCCCAGTTGGCCCTGTAATGATGTAAGAATCACGAATCTAGGCACTCGTCCTTCGCCTCTTTCGACTATGAGTTGTGAATCATGTCATATTGTATGAAAGCGAGTCAGGTAATACACATCAAGAGCCATTGAGTGTTTATGGGGGACAGGCAATGCTGGTAACTTTTGTTGCACCTTTTGATGGAGACTCTCTCACAACTTTCTCCAGAGATCGTCCATCTATCCTGGCTATTGGTGAAACGTGCTCACCTACCAGGCAAATATGGTGCAAGGTATCTCTTTATTGCTCCAACCGCTTCAATAGAGGCATAGACACATGAACATCCCAAATGAGACTTTCATCCATGGCCATGAATGTCATTTCTGGTATCTATGGCATCAACTTCTTTGCAATAATCTTTTGCCTCTCACAATACAATAATTCCATTTTTATTGCTCTAGAGTATCTGCCAGTGTAATACGCATCAGTAAGATGCAATAAATCATGCAGTCAGCCCCATGCCATACCATGACAAGCACCAGGGCAGGCATGCACCGCATTTTTTTCACCTAACCGACAGAGTGTACCTGAAAATCTTACGCTGGATTCTTCGTACTATGGACAGTGCACTATCAACTTCACGACAACAGCGAAGTCTCTATCTCGAGGTCAATGCGATTTTCACTCCACCAATCCATCTTGTTGATGACAGGAAAGCGCCATTTGATCGATGCAGAGTTCTATCCAATGTCTTGGGAATGAATACCACACATCCGCCCCGCCCCCATCATCACCCCATCCGGATACAGGACTCTATGCAGAGGCCAAATGTTACACATAATGTGTGTGCCCATCGTACCCTCCCTCGCAAGCCATTGTGCTGCAATGGGGCGCTTTGGAAGATTGAACCTCTCTAGCTCTAGAGATGGCCAAACACGATCCTCCGCGCTCGGCACAGTGTGCGTGGAAAGCTCACTGTCTTACTGTCAGTTACGTCAGTTACTGTCAGTTACATGGGACAGGGTTGGGGGCACCAACCGTCTTCAGATGGGTATCTCGAATTCGGATGCCTAATTTTTGCTCATTTACACATTAGCAGGATAATGCAAATACATCTATTAAAACCCAACGGAAAAAGACGTCCTGATAGTGTACGTGAAATTGCGGCGTATGCACGTATCAAGCAATTTCAATTTCAAGAGCGAATTTTCGCTCCAGACTCCAGACTTAAAATAAGGGTGTAGGTATTTTACAGGTCGACCTGTAGCATTCCTACAGGTCGACCTGTAAA
>JALLBE010000054.1:0-26904 GCA_036939795.1 Thalassiosira mediterranea
TGTTGATGTCATTTGGCGAAATTTGGCGAGTAACGTCTGAGGTTTGCTCTCATATCTCCTCGCATCTCTTCACTCTTCGCGCCGCGCGCAGAAGTCATCATGGTGCCGTTATTGTACAATGTACTGGTCGTAGCTGGTCGTTACTGAAGACCGCCAGGCCTGGATAGCCAATAACCAACATGCCATAGCCGACGATCATGATAACAGGGAGCATCGTCGCAGGGGGCATCGTTTACTGGGGAAGAAGACAAGGAAATCGAACTAATATGGAGGGTGCCCATGACAAAGGTGCGCTCCCCTCCGCTGAGAGCGGTCCTCGATCGGGCGATACGCGTGAGGACAGTCACCGCTCCGCGCTTCCAGGCGATGGTTCAGTTATGCCCAGTGCCCCCAATCTACGGGACGCGTTCATTGCCTCGCATGGATCGGAGAGCAAAGCGAACCAATCCAACGAGTCGTTCGTCACCGCCGCCTCCGAGCTGTCGCTATCTTTGTCCTCTACGAATGTTGCCGCTGCGCGATATGGCAATGCAAGCGACCCATGCATGTCCCAAACGGACAGTACTGTTTTCAAGAGTGCAGCGTTTGCACTCCAAGACGAGGACAACAATGGCACAAATCACGGTGATGGCGCAGACGAAGCTAGCCATACTGGTGAAGAAGGCTTGCAGGTTGAAATGGGGTCCCCCAAAATAGATGAAGCTCGTCGAGAAGCAATGGACCCGTGGAGATCATTTTACACCAGCGAGGTTGACAAAGAAGCGAACAAGCCACAAGATGGGGACAAGAAATGTGTTATCTATCAAAAGAAGGATTCTGGATCATTCATTGGTGATGTCGTGATTGGCGGCAGCCCCGTCAAACAGATTGCACAGACACGCTATCATGAGATAACTGCGCCAGAGACTAAACCCAGGTCAGAGGGCGCGGAAGCAAGTCATGTCATGCACATGGTCAGACTCGTGTATACAATGGCCTGTTGTTACAGGCCAGAGAGGGACAATACCACTTTTTGGACCCGTCGCTGATTTCGGCAAATGTGCGCGCGTCCTGGTTATGTTACCATATTCAACATACATATTCATATAATGAATAATTTCTATCTTGTCCTTTTAGACTGGCATCGATACCATAAAATGGAAACCAAGTAGTAGGTCGCATCAATGGTTTGGTTGTTGAAATCCTAGTTGTTGCGGATCTTAAGTGAAAGTATGCCGGTACAATTCTTCAAATGAAAGCTCCCAGGCAATACACGGCCTCACACCATTCCATCGGTTTCTAACCAAGCGACAATATCTATCCGGGCCTGGCCCAAATGCAGCAATTCGCAATAACCCAACACCCTTCACTCATCGCTCTCTGTCTCTCTTTCTCTACTCTTGTCATCATTAGAAAGAGCCGGAAAAGGATACCTCTGTCCCTCTCTCCTCGTTGCGACGACATGGCAGATTTTTGTTACCCCCACATTCACTTCCCGTTATAGCAACCAGAACGCGCGTACTCCGAGAACACATTGTGATTCCTCCCGATGTCGATCACGAAGACACCGCCGTTCGCGAAACCATACGTCCTCGCCATCACGGCTATCGTGGACGTCCACGTCGACTTGGACGTTATCACAAAGTACCGCGCTCGAAGGTGCAGGTGCAACGAGGTGAGGGCGCTCGCGACGACGTCGGCATTGGCAGCGCCCTCAATGTATCTCTCAAGCTTGGATCCCGACCCGGTGCCCTGCTGGACGTCTCCAACGTTCACCACCACCCTTAAGTTTGGGAGGTCCTTCTTCAACATCTCCAGGAATTCGTCGCACGCTGATTTTTCTTCGGAGGTCACGATGACGTTCTCCACGAGGGGATCAAACTCAACGAATTTCCTTAGCCCCATAAGGTAGTGCTCCAACGGTGGGCAGTCAAGCTCGCCCTGCGCCGACCCTGTGACGTTGTGCCCCATGCACTTGTCACTTCGCCGTATCGGCACCCCCACGGTCCTGTCGGGGTTGAGGTTTGCTGGTATGGATCTCCTCAATCGTTGGTCAATCTCATCTCTAAGCCATGGCTTGGGTCTGAAGTAGTACGCCAGAGAGACCGCAGACGTCATTATCGCTGAGTGTTCGTGATCCGACCCTGGGAGCGAAGTCCAGGAGTATTTCTTCCCAGTGAGCCGAAACCACTTCTTGAAGGAGGTGTATACCGTCCTTACCGACCGGTCATATTCATCCTTCTCAGTCTTAAGTTGCAAGTAATTACCAGGCGGGCCAATGGGGTCCACGTCGGATAGCTTGCACTTGGTCAGCGGCTCGAAGTAGCAATCCCTCGTCTCCGGACCATGCAAACACCCTTTCGCCATTGGCCACAATTTGTCGTCCGTTATTAAGACCCTAGAACCGAACTGACTGAAGCTGTCGCCGTCGGTGAGCGCGTGAAACAGGTGCGATGATCCGGCGTGAGCCCATGCAGTCAGGCCACGCGTGTCGTCCCCGCTGAGCGATCGCCACACAAGGTACTTCGTCGACGGCGACGCACAGTCGGCGGGGTTCTGAGCAGAGGCGATCTTGGCCAGAAGTCCACCGTCGTCATCCGGCGACGGCCACCAGTAAGATCCGATGGACGACGCCTTGGTCGCAAGTGACGATGAAGGAGACGCAGGCGAGGAGCGGACCGATGACGGCGACGACAGTTCGTCCTTCACCTGCACAGATACCACGCCCCCCTCAATTCTCCGCAACCGCTCCCTCAAATCGGCGTTCTCCTCCTGTAGCTTAGACGCCCTCGACAGTAAGCTCGCGTAGTTGGCGCCGCCCGGGAGCACGGGGAGCTTCCTTTCTCCTTCGCCGCCGTCCTGCGCCGCCAGAGACTTCGTCACTAGGGCGTAATTGACAACGGTAATGACGACGATGAGGGCGGCGAGGCCCGTGAGGATGTTCGGCCATCTCCTCCCGCCGCCGGACGGGGCAGCGATGGCGCCACCGTCGTGCGGCCTCGCGGCGGCTGAGGAGGGGGAGGCGGGCATGGTCGGTCGTCGGTCGTTCGTTCGAAGTTCGAAGTGCACTTTTTGCTTTGGTGGGCGGGCGGGTGTCGGGTGTCGGGTGTCGGGTGTCGGGTGTCGGGTGTGTCATGGTCGGGTTTCAAACTACATAGTCCTAGGTACGTACCTAGGTAGGAATAAGTGAAAATAGCAATCAGCCGGCCCAGACCAACAATAATTTTACAAGCACGCAGGAGGGCCCCATGCTTTCAGGTCAACTAAGGACTTGATTGAAGCCCAATCACCCCTTCTCTCTCTTGTCATATATGTAGTACATAGGTACCACAATAATCACCTGTGTACTGCCTTAATTTAATCAGGGAGACAATGAAGACCACCACTTGGGAAAATGAGACCAAGACCAGGATCAGGATGAAAATGATCATGGAGACATATATGAGGTGAGGGTGGAGATTGTTGTGCTCAGGAGAGGATGAAAACAGACACTTGGGCAAATAAGTCCAAGGAGAAGAACAAGATGGTGATGGAGACAACAGATGTGGAGAGAAATGTAGATGCTCCACTTCATACTTGCTATGGGCTGTGTTTCATTTCCAGCCTATATTGCTCTCCAGAAGGGTGGTAGTGATAGTGCGTGAGAGTGGTAGTGAGAAGAGTGTAGGTATTACGGCTTCACTAGCTAAAATAACCTCCAACTGGAACCAAATATAAGTAACATGCAAAATGCAATGCAAATCCCCAGCCTAGTGGTGTAGTGGTGAATCATACTAGCCATCATAGACTTTGTGATGTTTGCCTGAGTCTTCTGATGTTTTACTAGGAAATTATTTTACAGTGCAGGTCTTTGGCACTGTAGACTCTGATTTCATTCTCTAGTGCGCTTAGTTTTAGCTTGTCAAATGAATTATGTTTTGGAATATTTGAGATAGATGTTAAAAATATTATTTGCCATGAAGCCATGCCCTTCTATGAAGACTGTTGAACTGTCCTTCCAGAACCAACATGGAGACAATGTTTCTGATTCAACCTTGATACGGTTATGAGCACAGAACTAGAAATAGCCAATGCAGAACATGGACCTCTCTAGTTTTGGATCGGCTGATCTCTTACTTCAGTCCAAGTATTGGCTCTGTCATTTTTTGCTCGGAAGTGAGGCCATTTCGTAGGCTCTGGTTCAGGTACAAGTGCCTTGTACAAATATCCCCTGGTTTGGCCAATGCATCTCACAGGCAGCACATGCACATTGGTGCAAGTTGTATGTTTCTGCATTTGCCAGGCTTCCATGGACCTATGGCCCATAATGAACAAAGCGGTGCATCAAAAGTTTATTTGTGAAGAATTTTCCAGAACCCTCCATGTCAAGCTCAGACCTGATTCACCACAGCTGTGATCAATCCCAATGAGTCACCATTCGCAGATATTGTTATGTCGTCGTCCCCAACAAATGTTATACTGTATCGAATGTCGAAGAAGTTTGTTTCAATTGCCGAGGAATCAAACACAGTTGACCGATCCTCCCTATCACATGAAATAGCACCCGCCAGCCCTAGCAAGTTCAACTCATCCTCAACCTCTCTTGAAGTGGCATACACAGAAATGGGATTTGTTGATCCGTGAAATCCATCATCAGTCGATAGCTCGATTGACCACATTTCAGAGAAATCAACTGAACCAGTGGTCTCAATGAGAGAGACTGTAAACATCTGCATGTTTGAAAGAAGTGGAGCTGCAATTTCGGGTACACTGAAGCCTTGTGCACTGTAGGCCATGACTCTCACAAAATATGATTCGAGAGGATCCAAATTCTTGATAACGTAATAGTATCCATCTGACCCTGAGACGTGGCTCACAGTTGCAGAAGAATGGTCAAACATGGCATCACTATCCCATTCAATCCTGTAGGACGCAACGGGATCGCCGCCAGAGAAAATAGGCTCATTCCAAGATATACCCAGTTCTGTGTCCGACAGTACATTGATAAGAACTTCGCGTGGTGGAGACGGGGTGCTTTTTGATGGAGAAATGCTGTATCGAGACGATGTTGGGCGACTCCAACTATGACCATTGAATGCTAATACTCTCGAAGCATAAGTTCTATTCAGAGATAAGACTGAAGGGGTGACAAATCTGGTTGGGAGCCCTCCATTTGTGACTGTTTCCACTCTGACAACGGATGAACTTCCAGATAGTGTTCCACCAGTTGCAATCGTTGAAGGCGAGGATGATCCTGTATCGACAAGCATGGATGGCAAATTACCCATTTGGGAAATAAAAGTGACAACCCAGCGCTGGCCGTAAGACGTACTGCTGGAATCCTGTGTGTGGGAAGATATTGTGACATCAACTTGCTCGATTGTCGATATTCCTTCAAGAGCTTGTTTAACAGTCCCAGCTCCAGAGTTTGTGCCGATGATTGATGAAGTTTCACCCATGAAGTGTACAGTGAACCCACCTCCCATATCATCTGCTGTTGATTCCAGAACAATTACTTGAACTTCTGGAGTATTTTCTATGTCATACCTTTGAACTTCATCTCCATCGACGCTCTCCATCAATTCCACTTTGAATTTTGTTATGTGGTGTGAGCCACCTTTGGCCAGGAAAGCGTCCCAGCTAATTTGCAAGGTGGAGTCATCGATTGATGTCATCTCAACAGATGTTGGTGGGTCTGGCACGTCCGTCGGCACCATTATGGAAGGAGTGGAATATTGAGTTTTTCCATACGACTCGCCCGCCCCATTCCACGCTGACACTCTGAAGTGATATGGCATTCCTCTCATGAGACCATGTGCTCGATAAACAAGGCCCCGATCATGTTGTTCTGGCACCGCCACCTCTGCTTCTCCAGCATATGGCCCATCCATTCGTGGCAATAATCCTTGGACAGTTTCTGTTGCAACAATGAGCGGGCTGCCTGACCCGTCGGAGCAGGTCAAGTAGTCATGAACCTCAAGCAGCGGCGCATTGCCCAGGCGATCAACAAAGATGACAGTCCATTGAAATGCGTTGATACTTCCATCGATCTTGCGGCGCGTGATCCGCAATGCTCCCAGTGAAGGAATACTTTCAAGCTTGTGCCTCAGATCAGAATGAGTCACATCAAACGGAATTTCGTCTGTCCTAGCACCCTCGAAAGATATTGAAAAATGACCACCAAGAACCCCGGTGGAAGTCAAGCAATGAGTTGTCAACGTCTGCTGCTCATAGCCCTTGTATGCAGTCACCTCATTATTGACAACAAGCCTCGCGCCTGTTCCAACCAATGATGTTCCAGATGTTCCAAGAGTATCCGTGACAAACAGTTGGGGTATTGCGGCAGGATCTGCGCTAACCTTCAGGGACTCTATCGGGCCATATATGTCGCGGTTTCCATTATTTGTCAAAAATGTGATCGCCCAAACAAACCCACTTGAAGTGGATTCTCGAGAGACAATGATCGACCCTATAGTGGGCAAGGACTCCAGCGCAAGTTTCATTTCGTTTGCTGTTGATCTTGCTGGTATTTCCGCTGTAGAATGACCCTCGAACGCAACTCGAAAGACCCCGCCAAGGTCGTCCTCTTCAGCTGACAAACCAATACTTTGGACATTGTGCGGAGAATACAGCAAAGACAGATGATCACTGTTCACTGACGTCATCCCAGCAAAATATCCCATCGTGTTCCACTCAACCTTGTACTTCG
Organism: Thalassiosira mediterranea; assembly: GCA_036939795.1. Taxonomy (NCBI): domain Eukaryota; phylum Bacillariophyta; class Thalassiosirophyceae; order Thalassiosirales; family Thalassiosiraceae; genus Thalassiosira; species Thalassiosira mediterranea. The sequence goes on from JALLBE010000054.1 coordinate 6,668, forward strand.
TAATCGGCGCACCACCATCATCGCCTGATGGTGGAAACGAAACTTGTATGGCAGTGTCGGACTCGGGGGACAATTCGATTGACACTGGAGGATCTGGGGTCGTCTTGGGTGACAAAAAAGCTGGTATGGGCAGACCAGGATCATCAGAATACCCTTGTGAGTTGAAAGCGTACACCCTTACAAAGTAATCTTGGCCTTTCACTAAACCAGAGACTTGGTGTGTGCATGGCTCACAGCCCGGGGCGTCCTTAGGGGCCACAAACGAGTATGAACCAAGAGGTGAGCCCTCCAGGCTGCCGAATGCTGCATCTGTGTCCCACTCAATCCTGTACAGAGAAACTGCATCTCCACCATCGCTTTCCGGCCTTGAGAAGACCACTTCCAACGAGTGGCTTGATGCTACACTCAAAATGACATTGGTGGGACTCGATGGCTTTTGGACAGGTGGGGCTAACTCTTGAGGAATCGACGCCTGTGGACGACCGTATCCAAGTCGATTAGATGCCGACACTTGCACGTTGTAAGGCTGTCCAGCAGCGAGGCCTGTCAAAATGTAGACGAATTGAGTCTGTTCAGGATCAGTCACGTCGACAAGATGTGATTCATATCCGATTGGTAACATTCCTGCAGTCAACACATCAATCTGTAGGGTGGGTGTTCCGCCGGCGGCATCAGTCAACGTTGTCTCATCCTCCAGACGAAGCAGTATGCCCGAAATTGATGGGTATTCCGACACAAAAGTAACAGTCCACTTGTAGTCTGGATTTGTCCCCGAACGCCAAACTCTAACCGACCGGATTGGGCTCAAACTTTCGAGAGCTGATTTGACATCGGCTGCAGAAGACTCGACACTCAAGCTATCAGTTTTGTGACCATCATAGCTAAGAGTGAAAGTTCCTTGAGCAGCAAGTCCGCTAGAAGACTGGAGCATGATTTCTTGGACTTCGCTGATGCCGTTGGAGAACCAGTATTCAATGAGGTACTGAGAAATGCCAAAGCCGTTATCACTGAATGGAGAACGCCAGGACACACGAAGCGTTGATGAAGACTCCATTACAGAAACTGATGCATCAGCAGGTATGGTGGATAGAGTGACACCACTTTGATCCTCAAGGTCAGTCGGTTTAGAACCCGGCGATAAGGATAGAGGACTAGATCTTGAACTGATTCCAACACCAGCTTCGTTTATAGCTGCTACCCGGACAAAGTACTCCGTTCCAGGTGACAATCTTTCAATCAAATAAAAGTTGAAGACTTTGCCGACATTGTTGTACGTTGAAAGCCTTTCGCTGTGAAGAGAATCAGCAGTAAGTGTAGCATTGAAAACAGTTCCAGCATCGAAGCCGTCTGTCGTCGACCATTCGATGAAATATGAATCAACTACAGATCCTTTGTCATCAGGGCTCGCCACTGATGTAAAGTGCAAGGCAAGTGCAGTTGGATCAGAGGAAACTCGAACGATTTCAACGACTAGAGGGGGCAGAGGTGGGCCCATGGGCTTCAAAAACAGTGCTGGGCACGGGACTCCGAAGCCTTCAGAATTTCCAGCAGAGACTCGAACGCCAAATCCGTCCAAAATGCTGGACGCCTGCTCCAAGCCACTGATAGCATGACAGAATACGTCCCCACTAATACTCAATGTGTCCTCCACAACGACCTCTTGGCTCTGTGTTGTAACAGAGCCTTCTCTTGTCTCGCTCGCACTACAGCTCAAACTAGAAGATCCAGATTCACACGCCACACTGCTTCTAGCGCAGATACAGTACTCGCTCTGTTCTGTTTCTGGAATAGCCCCAAGCATGTCAACATTCATCACAGGGACTGGCGCAGAATTTGTCAAAAATTCAATATCATAAACAACAACATCTGTTTCGACCTTCTTCAGAACCTCAACATCACCAACATTTGGTAGGCTCTCAATAAGCTCCTCTAGTTCAAGAGCTGAGGCGCCTATTTGAATAATGGTGCTATGAGAGTGCATGCTGAGGACAAAAGATCCCCCTGTAAGCGTCCGTTTAATGCGCAGCTGCTGCTTCTCTGTGAGCCCATAGTCATTCGCATCCCAAGACTCGACAAGATATTTGACAACAGCATCTCCTCCATCATCCTCAGGAGCAGCCCATGTTACTAGAAGTGAGTCCCAACCATCAACAGAAACGCTGCATAATGTAGGACTAGACGGTTCGATAGCCTGAGGAGCCACTGCAAAGGGTGATCCATGAATGTGACTTGCATTGAAGTACAGTCTATGGCGGTCAATGAGAGCAAAAGGTTGGGATATGCTCTCCCAGAACAGGCGAAGCATCGCAGATCCACGATTCTCCCTGTACTCCATCTTTATTGAAACGAGCTGGTTTGCTCGGAGCGTATTTTCTGTGGTTGCAGAGTGTACAGCGTACTCATCAAGTTCGCCAACCTCATCCTCGTACTTGTCGATGAGCAATTCATCATCCAACCACAATCGCAAAGCATCGTTCACGTGTGCAGTGAATGTGTATGTTTCGTTGAAACTGGGTCTGATGTATCCAGACCATCGAACGCTGACAAAGTCCTTGCTTGTCGGGGTCACGAGATCGTGTTCGTCCCATTGAAAATCCAAGAGATTATCCACTCTTGTCATCATTGGTGTGCCGTAAAGCCATCGGTTGTTGAAGTATTCGCCAGTCAAGCCACCAAAATGGGCAGCTTGGACCGAGAGTGAATATTCGCCAACTCTGGGAGTCATGTAAGTCGCCAAATATCTTCCATCCTGAACGTGTTCGACCGTTCCATGAACTGTCGAGGGTCCGTCGAGGTTGACAACAAACTCCTCTCCTCTGCGACCAGCAACAGACTCAACACTGTATCGTGAATGTTCTTCTGATGCTGTAGGACAAGTCACATCCGTCGTGACAGAGCCTCCAGAAAGAAGGTGTCCCTCGGCAACAAACAGCTTTGCATCTTCATCAAAGGACTTTAATTGGATTGCCCATGAATTTGCACCTAGGCCATGATCTTGCTTATGAGTGACAGATACAGCATGGATACAGCTAATATCCGATTGTATCGCATTCTCGAGTTCATTTGCTGTGATGTCAACGCTGAGAAAACGAGTTTGCTCGTTGCCGTAAGTGAGGTAGAAGTAACCCTCGATTGGGTAAGGACCCGTTGCTTGTGTTCGTAGAAGCTGGTAAACACTCCAATCACAAGATGTAACTTCCACCTTTGCGTCACTCCCTTCCAAGAGTGTTCCATCAACAACTAACGCGGGCAAGTCTCCAAGCACATCATCGAATGATACAATATATTGGTACCCTTTTCGATTGCCTGGAGTGCCATGTTGGTAGATGTTCAACGAAGAAGAAGATTCGCCCAGATAAGGTGAGGACAAGCTCACGGTATACGGCGCAATGCCCATCATTCCTGTAATAGAAAATAATTGCCCTTGATCTGGATCTCCTATTCGGACCCAGTCCCCGACAGCGAGCTCGCTTAGTTCTTCACTCGGAATAAAGGTATCAAGGCCTCTTGTGGCTGTGACGTATTTCCCAGAGATTAAATCTTTGGCAGAATTGGATGAGACTTCTAGCGACCCCACACCGGGAATAGATCGTAGCTTCTTCTCCAGTTCGCTGATAAATGCAGATGCTTCCACGCGGATGTTTTTGCTGAACATGTATACCTCAAAATATCCCCCTATCTGAGATGACGACGAAGTTTCAATAACTTGGACCTCGCGCAAAGGACCCTTTTGGACTTCATTCGAAAATTTGTCCCTAGACTGAACAAAGAAATGGGAGTTCGATGAGTACATGCCGGTGCTCAGTCCCTCGAAGTGGCGAACTCCTGGGTGATCATGAGCTGTTGTTTTATCCTGTGATGGCATTGCTGGTGAAACGAACACTCGATAGGGGCTGATACCATTTTCGACAGTCTCAACAAGTACAGAGAGACTTGCACTGAATTCATTAACTTCAATAGGAGGCAAGTCTCCAAAGTTGACCAAGCCGTTCGCCGACCTCCCATTGAATGGGTTGAAAGTAATGCGCCACGTCCGGCTATTGGTAGCTACATCTAAGGAAACGATGATATCCCCAACCGTACTAAGTCGCCCAAGTTCCTGCATCAGCCCTTGTTCATTTGTATCCCAAGGAATGGGTTCGGTTTTCTGTCCCATGAAGGCTAATGCAAAGGTTGCGCCTGCAACAGACGAAGGATCAAGTACTTGTAGATTGACTGACTGGATCTCGTGTGTGGGCTCACCCACTTTGATATTCGAAAATTGCCCATCCATTGATGAAACAACATCCCACTGATGAGCATTTCCAATTAGGCCTGATGTATCAATGGAAAAGTTTGGTACATCACCGAGCAATGTCTCAAAAGATACAATATATTTGAAGTTGAAGAGGCCATGCGATTGTTTCTCTACCCGAAAAGTAGATACTGTTGCCATGGAAGAATCAAGAACTGTTCTCAATGTGTCTTCTTCGACATCCCATTCAATAGGAGGAGTTGCCAGATTTCCTAGCTTGATGACGAATACTCCTCCCCGCGCATTGGTGTTGTAGCCAGTAGTAATGACTTGCTGCTCAGAAGACACTACCTGGACAATGGAGATCGTGTGGAAGCCACTCTCCTCAGAAGTATAATCAACAGTGTAGGAACCCTCTTTTGTTTTGCGAATGACCCCTTCCTTCACATTAAACAATCCATCCTCGCCACCTTCTTCAGGATAAATGAAAGCAGCAAAATGATCGGGACTCTGTTCTGCAAGCCTGTCGTTACCAAATGAATCTTTCGGCTGTATTGTAAATGTAGACATCTCTCCCGCGGTTGCAGAAACGAGGCCATCGCCATAAGCTGTAGTCATGGCAGGACTCGTCTGCCCTGGGAGAACATTAATCGCGCGTGGGAACCCTGTAATTGACTCTGATAGTCGACCTGTGACAAGCTCTTCCACTTGGACATCGACTACGTCACCTCCAAGTGCCACTTTGTTTGGCACGAGCGCATGCACATCCCCTTGCATGGACAGAAAGGTGACGTCCCAGGAACATGAAACGACAGGGTTGCTGCATTCGTGTACAGAAACTGCAAGCGACCCAATCGTCTCGATCGACTCTAGTGCGATTTTGAACCCTTCACTGTCGGCATCGAAATCAATGCTTCCAGATACTAATGGGTTTGCCCCCTGCGGGTCGTGATACGTCAAAGTGAAGGCGCCAGAAATTGACGAAAGTGAACGTGCAAAAGTGGTCACTCTCTGGATTTCCGCCACAGCTGGAAGCTTCACGTCCATGAGGTATGATCCTCGGATAGAGGGAGTGTATTTCACATGGTGGGTACCGCTCGAGCAGGTTTTGCTTGCCTTAAATACAGAGACACCGGTTTTTGTTTTGCCCCAATATCTTGATATGAGAGGGACGCTTGATGCATCAAAGGTCCCTGAAGAAGAAATAGTGTACATTGTTCCATCAACGACAATGCTGTCTCCACGAAGCAATGTCCCCATGAAGCTAGTCTTGGACACGATATAATTCGAGAGATGTGTGACATCTGCTTCCCCCACATACTCCCACTCATTACTTGTCACAATAGCATCAGGCAAGATCGCTGGAGGTGATGATACGACGCTGTTGATTCGACCCTCACCCGCCCAGCCACCATTGCCGTTAATGCTTATTTCGAACCCAGGCTCTGACCCATCGTTGTATCTATTATTTTCGTTCAGATCCTTTGTTTGAATGACAAAAGAGCATTCTTCCATAGAAATACACTCTTTTAGGTCTCCTTGAGCAGTGGTTGTTGTACTAATGGCTCCTGGCGCGACATGAACAGAAAATGGACTTGGAGAGGACCCTCCAATATGACGAGTGTAATAAAGGACAGAGGAGGGCACCACCTGCCTCTTCGTGGAAGATGATTCCCAAAGGAGTTGAATATGCGCCTCATCGATTGAGTGGACGTACTCAAGTTTGATTGGATAGAAAATATCTGCCAGCAGCGGTACAGGGGTCGATGACACAGACGAGGCATCCGAGTCGGGGAGATTATCAATGATAACATCATCCCCGAGAGTAAGCCTGATACCTCCATTGAGATTCACAGTAAATATGTATTCATTGGCATCGTGAACCTGCAATTCGCCTTCCCATGCGATGGAAAAATAATCCATGGGGAAAGTGGCATCCGTCACGAGAGGGGATTCAAATCCCCAGTCAAATGATATTTCTTCATTCAGTAGAGTAGAATCACAACTCGGTACGCCCCCTGCGCACCACGGAATTTCGTGATAGGGAGGTACATTGTGTTGATTGTTCCCATACACGGGATGCGAAAAGTCTGGGTTCTTGAAGTAGGTGGCTAGCAGACCCCCACGTGACCGCATCATTATCGACGAATGGTATACACCAGCAAGTACCGGAGTATATGTCATTTTGTAATGCTCGTCGAAGCTTCCCACCCCAAGCTCTTCTACTGTCACGTTTGGAGCATCGTTGCGTTGACTTCCACCACAAATATCAGAGACTCCGTCCAGTCTCATCACAAGGGAGGTTCCTTTGGGTGGAGTCGAAGCGAGCTTATTCCCGAACCGATCCCGGGCAATCACAGCAAACGATTCATCTTCCCCAGCCACAGCAACAAGATTAGAATCATGAGAGCATTGGTGGGCGCTTGCATTGGATGGTTTGATAGCAACTCCTGCTGAAAGATCTGTCCACAGATACTCATTGTTGACTTGAATAGATGCAGAATAGTGACCACTGATTGTGGGCGTGTAAGCTATGAGAAAACGGCCACCACCCATGTATTCCACCTTGTCAACTGCATCAACCAAAGTGACAGCAGCGACTCTTACGTTTTGCTCAGAATGAACATAGAAGTTTGGAATGGGCCCCTCTTCTTCGGAAAAAGTCAGCTTGGTAACTGCAGTGACAGGGTTACTGGGGTTGAAATGACAAACAGTGTCATGTGAGCTGCCGACGCTCATCACCGGATGAGTAAGCCCAAGCGCATTGCTGATCAAGAGTTTAAAGTCATGCAGAGATAGCTGGGCATCGACTAGTACACGTTGGCTCAGTATGTCCAACTCAAACGATCCAGTTGCGTCTAATGCATCACATCGAAATTCATGCACTTCGTGCGAGTCAATTCCAACACCAACCTTCATGTTGTGAGAAAGAGAGAACTGAACTCCTACTTGATCATCATCATCACCGAGCAAGTTTCCTGACGATCCCTTCTTAACTTCAAGCACCTCGATGCTAGGTCCCGGTTGTTGCTGAGTCGCCCCAATTTCATACGTTACTGAAGAAGCGTCAACGACCAGGGGCGCCACATCCCCTATATTTGCGGGGCATTTGTCCCACGAGCCAGGGTGGCAACCGTTCTCGCTTTCATCTGCAAACGTCACAGACCAAATGGTGAACAGAGATGTTGTTCCAGGGATGATGTTTTGACCATCTCTTATGACGTCTTTCGTTACATGAACAGATCCGATAGATGACAAGCCTTCCAATGCTTCCTGCATTTCTTGTGCAGATGCACCCACACTTATGAGGGCCGTCGATTCCCCTCCGTGAGCAAGAGAAAAATATCCCATTATTGGGCTAATGCCATTCACTGCGCCCTGATGTTCTTCGCCATCACCAAACGTTGTCATTGAGCCGTTTTCCATAGCACTGGAGCTGATTCTGACTGGTTCGACATCACCAGCTTCAAGCGGAAAGTCAACAAACAATGTTTTGCCCACACTATTGCAAACAGTTGGTATGGAATCATCTGGGTCAACAATCGTCACAGAATGACCAACTAAAAGTGATAGCTTGGACGAGAAGTCCTCAATGCTATCGTCAAACTCAATTGTTGCAGTGGCATCCTTGAAAGAAAGGATGGCATGACCGTCATCTTTATCGCAGTGGAAGGCATGCCTCTCTTTTCGATATGGTGCTTCTCCTTCAATGAGCTTCGAGATAACTTCCGGACCACTGCTCTTCAACAAATCCAAGCTTCCTTGCTCGGTTACAAATTCAATGTGAATAACATCGCCGTTTCTGATGACCGACGAGCCATCGGAAGACACAATTAATTGGCCAATGGAGTAGAGAGCTTCCAGAGCATCTGCCAATTCCTCCACTGTCGTAGTTCCAACATCAATATCAACCGTCGTCTGTCCACGGAATTCAAGTCGAAAACTTTCGCCTGAATCGGACACTACCTGCACCTGTTGTACCTCATTGATGTAGGTTATTGATGTAGCGTATGTCGTGATGGATTGAATTTCTGACTGGCGCCGGTCTCTGACTTTGACTTCGAACGAAGATTCTTTCCCAGCAATTCCCATTTCTAGGCCATCGCCAATTGCAAACGACGACGAGGCTTGAGGCAAGCCGTTGGCGACTTCGACAGTATATGAGCTGCCTGAAACCAGCGTTGTGCCAGAGAACACACTTAGTTCATACAGCCCCTTTTCCCATAGAGTGTAATGAACCGGATAAATCCCAGAAAGTGGTTGCTTCTCCACTGACATTTTGTCAGAGACAGAACTGGCCCCATCAAGTCCGGGCAAAATAGAGAGAGAATCTTGCGACCAAAGGTCCAAATGATCCACAAAAGTTATTTTCCATTGATAATTTCCACCAAGATTGGTCCGGCTCACTTCGACAGATGACATGGAACCATCACCCTGCATCGACGATAAAACAACCTGCATAGCAGAAGCAGACAAATCATGAGGAATGTCATCACTGATCTCCCCCCCGAAGGACAGTCTGAAGTAGCCTGGCACATTACTGTCTGAGCTGGTCAAGATTTCTACAGCTGTAGACGTGACAACATTATGCCCATTTGGTCCCGATAGAGTGACGAGAAAAGCATCAGACCTGCCATCGCCGCTTTCAGCAATGTTTGGTGTACTTGATCCTGATCTGATGTTTCCAAACTTGTCTCTGGATTCAATGACAAAGCCAGTTTCAACGCCAACGATGGCACTGGAGAGGCCTGATTGCCCATCCTCCTCCAGAACAGTTGAGTCAACGCCATGAAGCTCGCGATGAACTACGTCGAGATTAACACTGTCATTCAACGAACAAAACGACGGTGCAGAGTAAACACTTTGACCATCATACTGGCGAGAATCCCATCGCTCTCCACTGGGACCAATGCAATACTTCACCGGCTCCCCATCAACTGTGATAGTGACAAGATAACTTCCCGCGAGAGGGATCGAATATGTGATGACATAAGAGCCGTTCATGTTGTCCACCACATTCCCCCGATACTGTATGTCAGAGTTGGCTACACTTTTGAACTTGACATCAACGCCGTCACCACCAGTGATGCGATTGTTTCCGAAGGCATCTTTTGCCTGAAGATAAATTCTCCCAATTGCGCCTGCTCTGGCCTCAACAAGGCTATCAACCGGATCGAACGAGCTTTCGACCTCGCAGTTGGAGGCCAGTGTTGATCCCGGCAGAACAGTCAAATCATATGGGGAGCACTTATTCTCTTCACCGAGGCCGCAGTAAATGTCGGTGCCCCCAGTTTTCACATGAACTTGATAGTGTCCTGCTTTCAGGACATTGAAGTCCACGCGGTACTGGCCTGATTCTAAATATGTAACGTCGCCTGACACTGAGCCGTGAGCTCCGATGATATCTACCGTGAACTGCTCTTCTGGGGACTGCATGTCTCCTTGAGCGTCCCCGGAAGTGAGTTTGTTGTTCCCAGAAGAATCTTTGGCCTGAAGGTAGAATGATGTTCGATCACCTGCGATCGCGACTGATCTATTTTGACCTGGCGAATCGATGAAGTCGCTGTGCGGATAATCTGCGGCACCAGGAGAGACAGTCGTGACGAAGGGACTTCCAACGATGTGGGAAGGATGGAATAGTTGGGGTCTTGGAATGATCTGCTTCCCAACAGAACGAGAGCTCCATTCTAGCCGAACATGGGCGTCGCCAGTCATTTCCTTATATTCGACTTTCAAATCATGAAATGAACCAGCAACTAGTGCCACAGTTGCCTTTCTTTCGATGGAATGCTCATCCCACAAGTCTAGTATCATTTCATGGTCAATGAAAAGCCTCACGCCGTCATCTGCATGCAGGTAAAACGTGTAAAGCTCACTTGTCAGCGGTCTGACCTTGCCCCACCAACGGACACTCACATAGTCCCGACCGTATTGAGTGATGATATCTGATCCCCAATTGAAATTTATGGTCGGATCCACTCGTTCTATCACAGGATCCTCCAACAACCATTGGTTATCGTAATACCTGGCGTTTAGCCCACCAGTCTCAAGCTGAAGAACTGCCAGGGAATAGTTGCCAGCAGTTTCGGCTCTGTACTGGCCTGTGTAGCTAGGGAGCCCTGGGACCTTTTCTTCAACGATAATTACTGGTGGCGATCCTGATGTGGCAATCAATGCAGGAGACTGTGAGGCTACGACAACTGATACCGTGGCGGCATCCAGAGTACCCGAAACGCTCGAGCTGTCAACGACCAATAGAGTGGGTTTTTGCGGGACCCGGAAGGTGATTAACCATCGACACTGCCCATGCTCAAAAACTTCACGGCTCACATCGACGCGATCGAGAGAGGGAAGAGATTCCAGTGACGACTTGACCAGCTCCGCAGAGCTATCAAATGGAAGAGGGCCGGTTTCTTCGGATAAATAAGAGAGCGTGAATGTCCCTCCCAGAGGAGTGGGCTGCCCGCCAGTAGTTTCAATAGATTGAACCTCAAAAATACTGTCGTGGGCAACCACGAGGGGGAGATTTCCGGCATTTCCCGTGAATGACACAACCCATTGATAGCCTGTGTACTTGTCGATTCGTCTCACGTTTACCTCTTCAATAGTAGATAGCATTTCAAGCTCCTCCTTAATTTTTCTTGCAGACGCGTCAAAGGGAATGTCGTGAGTGTATTCTCCCTCGTAAGAGAGTACCAGCGATCCGGACAACGTGGACTCGCCCTGAACAACTTGCACGACTTTGACTTCAGCATCGTCGGAATGCAGCAAGGGCAATGGCCCAACTGGGTCTAAAAATGTCACCCTGAACATCCAGGGATCGCTGTCGCTGCCAGTACCACTAACTGCAGGGTCCACTCGAACTTGGACGTCCTGCAACAAATTGAGCTCGGTTTCCAGAAGAGAAACTGCATCTTGTGCTTCAGCCGTGTTAGCAAAGTTGCACGGAATGGAATTTGTTTTTGTGCCAGACTTAAAGGAAAGATCGAATGACGCAATGTTGCTCGAGACGGATACGCTTTGCACCTCATAGATGAAAGGCTTGTCCACGGACATTGTGATGGTTTGCACTTCCGTTGCGGAAAATTGGCCACCATTCCGAGAAAGCGTGATAGATGGGTCAGAAGCCTCTATCAGAGGGTATTCGCCAAATACATCTCTCAAAGTGACGATGAAATATGACATGGTCTGATGGTCTGTATTTGTTCGGCGGACTTCTACTTTGCCAATGTTTTCTAGCCTCGACAAAGCCTCCTCAAGGACAATCTCCGATATCTCTGTCAAATCAGCTGTTTGGGAATAAATACCACCGATTCGACCCCAGGGTTGAGACTCTCTCGTGTCCATTGAGAGGTGGAAGGTCCCAACGTTTTTGGGGATAGCAATCATTTGTTCAATGTACAGAAGTGAGTTGTATGAGCTGACACCACCATCTGAGTACCAGGTATGGGAGCCATCAAGGATGGATACATCGGAGGACCAGAGCTCAGTGAAGTAGATCTCTCCGCCTTCCATTCCATCATATGTGGATACGTCTCTAACAACAGCCCCAGATGCCTTCTTTGGCTCAATGGTAAATTCATTTGATTGTCCTTTCAAATATTCGACAACATAAATGCCATTCATAGATCCTGACGAATCACGCCCATCTCCAACTAATGAGGGGTCGACAGTTAGCATGGGGACATCACCTGTACGCGAAATGAAAGTCACGAACCATGAGTAACCGCTGTGACCGAACGGTGACGAAGCATCGTGCCGCGTCACATGGACTTTGCCCACTCCCAAAGCTTCGATTGCCTCCGCAAACTCAGTTGATGTTGAACCGCAGAGATTCATGGTTGGATTCGAAAACTCAAATGTCAAAACCAAGTTGTCAGTGTTGCAGTCATTGGTTAGAAACGTAACCACTTGCTCCTCCTGAATTGAACCTGCAATACCCATTGACAACGCGCTTCCAGTTGCAGTTGTTTTTGATGCGCTTGCGCTAGCTCGTGCGACAGTGACTATCGATGCTGAACTCAACAAGCCATCTCCAACAGCATTAACGGGTGCAACTTTGAATGAATATCCAGAATCTGTGGCCAAGTCTATTGCTTCAAAGCTTATTCGGCCTGGGCTTTCAGATCCATCGTATATTAGTGTAGCATGATCTCCTTTCGTCGCCTCATGCACGACAACCTTGGCGTCGTCAGAGAGTCGCCCAGATGTTGCTTCTATGAGTGGCAGATCCCCAGCCTCGGAGAGAAATGTAACGCTCCATCCGTTTGGAATGTCATCGTCTACACTTAGGAGGTTTATACTGGGCAAATTCTCCAATGCAGCCTTCAGCTCGCTAGCCGTGGCTTGCACCGGTATATCCACAGTTTCATAGCCCCGGAATGATGCTGTAAAAGTCCCGCTTGTTGGTACAAGAGATTCAATGACGATGTGCTGAACCTCCTCCTTAATGTGATCAACGTTGGAATGGATCAATGGATATTCATACTGATACAAATAGAGCTTGAAGCCAGTGATTGGAGAGCCGCCAGTGATATCGGCTGGAAGTTGTGACCACTTGGTTGTCAGTGAGTTTTCTTGGACATCAATAATAACAGGGCGGTACCTCAGCTCCGCGTATTCTAGATCGCGAGCATAACTCAATCCAGGATTCATCGCTGCTAGTGTTGACAGGACTGGGCTGTTGCCACTCTTCCCCATTGCATTGATTGCGACAACATGGAAGCGGTACACTTCTCCCGGACGAAGAGAATCAGCTTGCCATGTCGTGGTCTCATGTCCCAATGGATGATTCGTCATTGTTCCATCATAGTCTTTCATGTACACGATGTAACCAGTGATGGGCGATCCCCCGTTATCAATAGGAGGGGACCAAGATATGGCTATAGTTGCCTCATTTGATGAAATGACTTGAGTTCCAGAGTCTCGTTGTGGCATAGAGGGGGGCAAAGGAGGACGCGGGTCCCTGACCGTGAAAATTTGCACCTCGCTGAAATCCCCAAAGCAGGACCGAGAGGGATCTTCAGTATCACAATTATTGATTGCTCTGACTTGAAATCTATATTGTCTCCCGGTTTCGACGACTTGGCTGTGGGGACCAACATCACTAGTAGTGAGGCGGTATTCCATGGTGTCTGGGCTACCAGCGCCATCATAAACAATGACTGTTTCTCCTCCATTCCAAGAATCCATCCACAATTCGTAACCCGAAACAGCCTTCCCACCGTTTACTGTTGGCTTTTGCCATCCCACGGTAATACTAGTGCTGGTCGATTCTATCAAAGAAACTGGTGGAGGAGGGCCAGGGGGGTTGTGCTTTGGAGTGGCACTCGAAGGGTTCGACAGCCTTCTATATCCAAGGCTTTGGGCATTCTCGAGTCTGACCTGGACAAAATACGGGGTCCCAAGAGAAAGACCTCTAATGTCATGTCGAATGGGATAGCTGCCATCAAAAATTTCCTTGTCGGAACAAAGACCGCTGTCCAAGTGGGGGCATGAATCAGGGCCACTCCCAGCAGTCAGCTTCGAGACACTAAGGGAATGACCGCCACACCCATCCAAGTCGATTGATGACACCGAAAGTAACGGCAAGTTGCCATCATTGCAAACTTCAGACCCATTTTTCAGAGCACAAGATGTAAACTCAACATCCCATTCATAGCCAACCAAAGACCTGGACCGCACGACGGTAACGCGTCCTATATTGGGCAATGCCTCCAGTTCCAGTTTTAGCTGCTCCGCTGATGTGAAGCTCGCCAAAGGTTGCGTAGTCTCTTCAGACACTCCATCTTTGTAGGTTACTTCAAACTTTCCGCTTAGCCTGTCGTCGCCGTCCCGCACACTTTCGACTGAAATCGAGGAGGATTCATCACCGTCGACTGATGTGGATAGCTCATTCATCGCTTCCAGTTTATCAAGATTCCTTGTCGATGGGGGAAAATAGCCTGGGTTTGACAAAAATGTGACCAACCAGGTATAAGCCATTTCCTTAGATGGCCCGGACACATCCACATCAACTGTGCCAATATTGGGAAGCTCTTCCAATCGCGCTTTCATTTCGTCAACTGACGAGTTAAATGGGATTCGACCTGTCGTGTGTCCGCGTAAGCGGAGACGAAAGTATCCTGAAAGCTCGTTTCCAACCTGAGAGGTCACAGAATCCATTCCATTTCTTGCATCATATGACTCCCCATCTGACAAGACGAATGCATCAGCAGATGATCCCAGCACCGATGAATGTTCAGGTACAACCACCAATGCCTCAACATCACCACCAACGCCGTTTCCCTGGAATTCAACGCTGAAAATCTTCTCTGAGCCGCCACCAGGAAGATCGACCCCGGTCACGATGACTCCATTTTGCTGGATAGTATCCAATGCCTCAAGCGCCGAATCAATAGCATCGGCGAGATCAGTAAGCCCCAAAGAAACATCAATTTCTTCAGTGACAGCGCCACGGAAAGCAAGCTTGAGCGACCCACTCAAAGGAGCATCACCATCGATTTCTGTGGTGACATCAATGAGTCTGGCCCCCTCGAGGCCACTGGTTTCCGCTGTCATCAACGGCAGGTCACCAGCAATTCCTGATAGCGAGTTGAAAGTCACCGAAAAGTCTCCAGCATCAGTCCCATCAAATGGAGCGCAAGCTGTTACCTTGCCATTATTGAAGGTTATGGAGACTTCGTCAATCGACATCAATGACTCTAGCGACTCCTTTATGGCACTTGCATCAGCATCGTGAGAAATGTACGCTGTTTCTCCACCAAAGAGAAGTCCAAACGTGCCACCAGATGCATCACAGCGAATTCTTTGTACCTCAAGTGTTTCGCCAGTCCCACTGTAGCTCGAATCTAGGATTAGATACTGAATCTCATCGATATCTGTCGCCGATGTTGTGATGGACTGAATTTCAGATTGAGGGGTGCAAGTCAATGAGATTCGTTGCCTTTCTTGGACAAATGGCTGAGAGCTGTAGTCGACTCGATATGACGTTACGCCCTGTCCTCCATCGTGAAAAGGAGTGTCAACGGTAACTGTCAGAGTGGAACCATCCTTGGCGTCCAGGCTTACGTTAGATGGGGGCGCAGG
Source organism: Thalassiosira mediterranea (assembly GCA_036939795.1). Classification (NCBI taxonomy): domain Eukaryota; phylum Bacillariophyta; class Thalassiosirophyceae; order Thalassiosirales; family Thalassiosiraceae; genus Thalassiosira; species Thalassiosira mediterranea. The sequence goes on from JALLBE010000054.1 coordinate 21,990, forward strand.
TGGTTGAGGGTATGGTATTCGAAATGGTGGATAGGGCATAATGGTTGGGCTTGACCCCATTTCATTGGATGCGCTGATGCGGACATAGTATGGAATACCTTGCTTCAAATCCTGAATCAAATATGACAAATCAGACATCTCTAAATCTGACTCATATGTCATGAGGTGAGAGCCATAATCTGGTCCGTCAAATGGTGGGAGTATACCGGTGACCGCTTTGGAAACAGAAATTGACGGAACCGTGCCTTCCAAGTCAAGGTCATCGGCCACAAGCAAGGGCATTGGCCCAAGGTCGGAAATGAAAGTGACTTCCCATGTGTAGCAGCTGTTCACATCTGGGCCAATTCTAGACACCGAAACCTCTCCAATGTTACTGAGGGCATCTAAGGATGACTTCACCAGTTCAGGTGATGCATTGAATGGTAGGTAGCCCGTTAGTTCCCCATCAAATTCGAGCCTGAAATCACCCGAGACAGGGCTGGACGTGCCACGAACAGTATCGTCGGTAACTATGATTCTATTCCCGGACTCCAATTCTGCATCAGTCGAGAAATCATTGGTTCCACTTCGAGCCACTTCAAGGGGAAGTAAGTTTCCAGCCTTGCTCTCAAACGTGATCTCCCACGTGCATCGCCCAGCACTGTCTGGCATTGCATTCGCAGTGGACACTGTCACAATGCCAATTGTGTTCAGCTTCGACAGCTCTGATTGGATAAGATTCACATCACCTTGAAAGCCATCAGGCTGGGATATCACAATTGTATCGCGGATGATAGAGTATGCATCACCAACAGTCACCGTGTGACCCGGGCCCTCAACAATATCTCCATTGGATGCCGTGACTAGCGGGGAATAAAATGTGGTGTATCAATACGAGAATTCGAGGTGAATCAACCTTGGAGGAAAATAGAGCAGCTTCTCACCTGTCATGAGTTCCGGGTTTCCCATGACACTGAGAAAAGTGACAACCCAGACACACCCCTCATCGCCTGCGCCAGTGTCTGCTCCAGATACATCTACGTCATGCAGTGGCGGTAAGTTAACGAGTTCTTCGGCAATCACAGCAGCAGTATCCTCGCACGATGCGCCGTTGGCCATTATGTTTGATGTAGAATATCCCTCATACGAAAGAAAAAAGTTAGTGAGGTGGGAGACAGAGTCATCGCCGCCCACGCCTGATGTATCTGCTGTGCTTGTTGTGATAGTTTGCTTTGCCTTGGTAGAGCCAAGACATGTGTTTCCTCCAAGTGGCAACGCCAGAATATCTCCAGTTTCTTCACCACCAAAACGCAACTTGAAGCTTGAAGCAGGGTCGACATTGGAGCCGCTCCCATCAACAGTAATTTCGATTGTCTGGACTTCTTTGTTCGTCCCCTTTCTATCTTCGACCACAAGGATCGTTGGGCTGTCACCAGGAGTTCCTGACAGGGAAGAATCAACCACAAGTAATGGCATGTCTCCGCGATGTAAGTATTCTACAAATCCATCCTCGAGGAACGACACGGTCCAGGTACACCCCCCAACAATATCTAATGGAGTTCGTTCCACATGAACTCGGGCGATAGATGGCAATGACTCCAGCTCATCTTTAACTGTGGCGGCGTCTGCATCGTATGGAATGGGATTCGTTTCCTGGCCACCTAAGATTGGTCGCGAAGGACATGCACAGCATTAAGAAAATTGTGACAATTTGGTGCATCGTGATTGTTTACAAAGAATACTCACGGAAGGCAAGAGTGAAACTCCCTGAGATGTAACTCCCATCACGAGCTGTGGTAACTGCTATTGAGGCACCACCTACAGGGGGGTTGCTTGTTCTGAGACCATCCCCATGAGCTGTCATCGCAGGGAGGTCTCCTCCATTGCTATCAGAGAGGAACTCGATTTCCCACTCGAACCCCCCCTGCTCGTCTGCCAAATTTCTGGACACAGAGACAGCCCCTATGGTATCGAGGCTCTCGAGATGACTCTGCATCTCTGCAGATGACGCATCGAACGGAATGTCGGACGTCAGCTCTCCCATGAATTCCAGCCTGAATGATCCCTCAAGTTCATTGCCTTGCTGTAATGTCGTGATGGACACAGGGAGGTCACTCATGAAGACTTTCATCTCGGGAACGTTGCCCATGGATTTTGGAAAAGTTACCAAGTAGGTATGGCCGCCATCCGGATTCATGTCTGAGCGCTCCACTGTTGGCCGTTCGTGAACGTTGGCCATGTTTTCCAATATTTGGGCTATCGACGACCTCGCTCCGTCCGCGGCTGCGTTGGCGCTCATCTCGCCCGAATATTGAAGGGAGCCGCCTACGCTGATTGTGTCGATGCTGATGGCAAAGCTGTAGGCAGAATCGATGGCAGTGTCGCCATAGGGGGGCGAGACGGTGATGGCCTGCACCTCGTCCCCGCGTTCCGCTGAGGTTTTCACAACTTGGATTTCGTTGACATCTGGCGTGGATGTTGTTATCGATTGAATCTCGTTCGAGTTTAGATTCTGGGAGGCGACGATGCGTTGCACCTCGGGGATGCCGGCCTCCTTGTCCCATTCCACCAAATATGACGTGATAGGCGAGTCGCCGTCCCATAGGGGCGGCGAGAAAGTTGTGAGCAACGTGTTTGCTCCAATTACTTCTAAAGTTCCCTGCTCTGGTGGGCCGGGCACCGATTGTTCGCCCGGGAGATGAGTCCCGTCCCCATGACCTGCGGCGAGTGGCAGCGAGAAGAAGGAGAGTAACGGGAAGATATTTTTCCAGTGACGACGGTCACTGTTGAGCCTTCCTCGCTGGCATCGGGCCGCCAGGCCACCCTGATACTCCATCGGGGCTTCTCCTAAAATGCCGGGCACTCGACAACCACCGCCATGAAGAAGACAGCGATTCCAAGAAGTAGACCACCGTCGTTGCAATCGTCGTCGTTGTGTGTGATGAGTGGGGGAAGCAAGACCGACTTTCAAAATTTTAAACCTTTGCTAGAGAGAGGTGGAATCGAGAATGATCATTCGCTTTCATCTTCGTTTGTGGGGCAGAGAGAACGGGCCTCTGGAACGGGCAGGATTATGGGCAGGAGATCTTTGGAAGTGAAGGTGGGCCCATAGGTGGGCCTCTGGAGTAAAGGTCTTTGGCCTCGTTGGCCCTGGAAGCTCTCGGTGAAACTCAGGTACCAAGCGATTTCTAACGATGAATGGTGTCGAGCTTGGGGCTCACTCGCGGACCTCTTGCTCAGAGAGAAGAACCCTTCCCGGCTATATGCGCCATCGCACACTCCGCGATGATCCGCCCGCCCGCGTTCCGGGCGAGTAGTCAGGGCCGCCAGTGAACCTTGCCGGTGTACTCCCTCAACCTGTCGACCTTCGTCCTCGCGGCGACGAGCATTCGATCGGCGTCCTCCGCGCCCAGCCCCAGAGCCGAGAGGGCGATGATCGCGGCCTCCAGCGTGGACACGTTCTGCGCGCTCCCGTCCTTCCCCTTCCCCTGACGGCGTAGCGGCGCGAGGAGGGATGGAGACGACGACGTCGGACGCGGGGGTGGGGGGCTTCCGCCTGGCCCTGACGACGGATTTGCGCGATGGGGAGTGCCCCTCGCGAAGTGAGCCAGGATCTCCTCGCCTATGTCGAGTCGAAGGACGTTCGGGGGGAGCTTGTTAGCCATCCTGCGAGCGTTGCTCCAAGTCCCCTCGATCGCGACGAGGACGATGCCTCCTCCAGGTTCGTCATTGTCGAACCGGGCCAGGAGCTCATCGGCCGTCGTCGTTGCGTTCTCAATGCCCTTGCCTGGCCACAATACGACCGGCGTCGCGCCACAGTCTCCTCCGAACACGCCGTCCATGACCTCATCGTGCTCCTCGAGGCCTTTCATGAGCATCTCCGTCCCCTCGAGCCCGAGCGGGAGGAGGGAGCCCGTGTTGGACGTCCGACCCCACTCGTCGTGGTGCGTCCACACGACCACGCGCTCGACTCCCCGGGGTAGCGGCGCCCTTGCCTTTTCGTCGTCTCCCTCGAACAGATGGCAGACGCAGACGGGATCGTAGGTCCAGCATTTTCGACAAACGAACGGCTTCCGCATGTGTTCGTACCGGTGCCGACATATCATGGAGTGCTTCGCCTTCCCCAGCTCCGCGGGGGTCATCCTCCCCCCGTCCTCGGCCTCGAGAGCCGCGAGGCTGTGGTGCAGCGCTGCCGATTCCGCCTTGCGAGCCGTCACGGTCGCTTCGACCTCGGAGACTGTCGCCCCCACGGATCGGGCGAAGTGATGGGGAGACGAGGCCAGGAGTCCGAGCGAGATCGAGGATTCTCCTCCTCCATCGCCTCCAGCATTGGCGTCGTCGGGAGTAGTCGGCATCCGATTCTCCTCGAACGAAGTCTTGGATGAAAGGTGACCAATGCCGCCGTGGCCGACGACCGGAGTGCGACTGCGTCGTCCTCGTCGATGGCGCGCGCCGACGAACGAGGCCATCGCCCTCGTCCCCGGCGGCGCGGCGACAACCGCGTGCAGGGGAGCCACGGCGCCGGCGCCGCGGCGCCAGAGGAGCGGACGGCCGTGCCCGGCGACGAGGGCGAGGAGGCACGGGAGGCGGCGATTCATCGTGATGGGCCGACGTTCGACGTCGCTCGACCACCGAGGTCTTTGCCGCCTTTCGCGATTGGGAGCACGTACATTGTGACTTTGTGGTTACGAATGTGATCACATATAAATGCGTGATGCCGCTTCTCTCGGATTACCGCTGAATAAATCGAAAAGATTTGTTTCACGGATTCCCAATATGTGATCACGAATGTGCCGGATTCGCGCCTGAAGTATTTAGCGGGGGGATCGCGCTCTGAAAAGAGGGGAATGAAACATCATCCTGATATACCTAATACTTTCCGTTGTAACAAATGAAATACTCCCCCCTTTTTGTATCTCCCTGCGCCTGCCGTCTG